>JAATLQ010033218.1:0-17026 GCA_013421005.1 Heliconius erato x Heliconius himera | reverse complement strand
CTATTTCAATATAGGTACATTTTTTAAATTTACATTTTCTATTATGTCAACTAAAAATATAAAAATACAGTAACTTACTAAAATTCGTATCACATTTTGAAGCGGAAATTGAACCTACAACCTGTTTTCTTTAGTTTTTCATATATTTACAAACGGTAGCTTTGATAAAATGTGAAGAACAATTTCATCAGTATTATATCAGTAATTTTACTCACGCGTCCTGTCTTGTCTTAAGTGTCTAAAACAAAAGAACGAAGGCCCGAAGAAAAATATTTTGCTAAGTTTATTTTTTTATACTCTTAAAAAATACGTTCTTGTGTATTGTAATATTGTTACTGAGTTGCTTCTGCCTGCGACTTTATCTGAGTTTACTTTAAAATTTTATCAAAAAGTATGTAAAGTAATCACCACAACAAATAATATAAAAAATTGCTTCAAATATACATTTATATGCTTAAATTTAAACAAAATCTTCATAACAAAGAAAATTGAAGAATAATAAGAAAAATTATTTACTTTTTTAAATTCCTTATTTTTGGAGTCGATGCTAATATGGATATTTTTTTAATTTATTTTGTACTGTTTTCCAGTATATTTAGTTGGTATTTCTTAATGGTATTTTTGTTTTGGTTGGCAGTGGCATATAGATTAATTTATATTATTAATTACTTTCAATACATAGCTTAAAAGTGGAGAACAGAGTGTCATAACACTAGGTTATCTCTGTCTATCCTGGTATATACGCGATACAACGTAAAGCTTAGCTTCATCGAAATCCATCCAGTCATTGATTACTAGTTGAAGCGTTATATCATGCCGCATAACCTTTGCACAAATAGTGCGTAAACACACATATTACAAAAAAAATATTTTTTACCCGTCGAAGCCGTGAGGCCGTCGTGACGCAGGGACATAAGCGTGCCACTAAATACGCGACATAATGGGTTCGATTCCCTCTTGGGGTAATAAAATATTGACCTTTTTCATATCCTCACTCTGGTAAATATACCAAGCGCAGGTTTGAGTTCGGCCACTCAACACGCGAAGCTCGAGAAATTAGCAGAAAGTGGAGAACGGAGTGTATTTACACTAGGGGATATAGTGTGAAGCTAAAACTATTTTATAAACATAATATAAATTTAATCTAGTATTTTTTAGACTAAGGACCTTTTTTACGCTATATCATTAGTAAAGCAAGCAGAGGAAATCTAGAAAACTAGTAGTAATACACTCCGTTTCCTATTAAAACAAGTTTGACCATTCCCTACTTTCCGCCTTATTCTTGAAAAATTCCTTCTTAGAGGCGGAACTCAACGCCGCGCTCTGCCAATAAAAAGGAGGATATAAAAAAATTAAATATAACTTCATATTACGCCACGAACTATACATATAAGATGATGATGTTAAGCAAAGATGTCTCTGACCGCTTAACATTTAAATATGTAGGTCTTAAATATCAAACCAAGCCACACACTACACCATAAGCGATCTCAATATCTCTTTAGATTATTTGATAGAGGAGTTAAGTTATTGGCTCCTGGCACACTTTAAATTTTTTGTAAATATATATATTTTTTATTTTAAAATTTGTATAAACTATTTTTCGTTATTATAATAATAATAAATATGCCAAATATACATATCCACTACATACAATATTCTCATATTAAAATCATAACTTCCATACCCATTTATATTGACTCAATCATCTAAATACTTCAAATACAGATTACAAGGCACGTTCAACACCGATATCGCCACAGACAGCTAATTAGTGGGTCAATATAAGCTTCGAATGTTAACGGTTCATTTGGAAACAGCTCGTGCGAGCGATGTAATTGAGCTAACTTCGATTATGTACAATAAACTGTTGGTTACGTATCAAAACGGATCAAAATACAAGAAATATAATAGCTAAATTATTATATGAGGCGGTCTTGGTGGTTTAGGGCAGACTTTTCATCTCGAAAAGCAGACAAAACACAGCGTTGAGTGCCATCACTCACATATATATCTCGAACTTGGCGAGCATAGATCAAAATGTCTTGATACTATATCCTCTCTGCCTCTCTTTACGCCTCGGTTTACGCAGAATGTAGCATGAAGTTACAGAATGAATTT
Organism: Heliconius erato x Heliconius himera; assembly: GCA_013421005.1. Classification (NCBI taxonomy): domain Eukaryota; kingdom Metazoa; phylum Arthropoda; class Insecta; order Lepidoptera; family Nymphalidae; genus Heliconius; species Heliconius erato x Heliconius himera. The sequence continues at coordinate 14,905 of JAATLQ010033218.1, read as the reverse complement.
GAAATGTGTACTTAACATTTTTGTGAATTCAATTTTGATCTACAATACACACTAATTTCCCTATAAGAGCGGGCACAAACGTGCGACTGTGATAACGCGACGGTTGTAGGTTCTATTTCCACTCAAAGTGAAAATTGAACCCACAATCACAGCGTTGAGTCACTCTGCTATGAGCGGGATACAGCGTGAAGCTAAGAAAAAACTAAACGGACAATTTACAAAGAAATATAAACAAGTATAAAATATATTACCATTACCATACCATTTAAAACCAACAAACAACATTATCTAAACGAAGACGTTTTAGTAAATTAATTTATACCAATCTCGTATAAACAAGACAAATAGCTGGTTGCGGTGGATCGTCACTCCGGAAGTCCGGATAAGTAAACGCAAACGGAAGTTGCTTTTGAAGTTAAATTTCCTTTAACCTAGTTAAGTGGGGAACGGAGTGTCTTAATACTAGGTTCCCTCTGCCTACGCTGCTGTGTGCGGGATACAGCGTGAAGCTGTTTTTTTTACTTAGTTCCTCGAAGAGAAAGTTTTAAAATATGTTTTAGTCACATTTTCCTTATAAACACACGACATTATACTTATCTGGGTCCCATTATTACTGTCGTATATACTTATATTTTTTTAGCTTCACGCTGTAACCCGCATACAACGAGATATACAAAGTGAAACTTGTGTTGTACACTTCATTTCCCACGCATCGCCCAATTTTCGAGAAATCGCAATCTATATGATGGAACTAAATGAAGCGTTGTGAACTCTCAGCCGTCGCGTCTACAGTCAGTCCCTGTACAGAGCACCACGACCACCCCATACTTTCATATACATACATAAATATTTTCAATATATTCAAAGCTTTAATATAAATCTTTTTAATTTGTGACATTCTATAAATAGTAGGTAATCAAAGTAATAGAGAATCCTTAGAATTGTTATAATTATTCCATACAATACCTACATTACTTCTTGGAAACGTTCGATATAAAAAAAGTATGTCAAGGCATATCAGCTTTATTTAAATTACTAGAAATTCAAAGCCAAGATAAATATAGGACTGATATAAAATAATACATTTGAGTTCTGAAAGTTGCACGAGTAAAGCAAATCGGTCTCGGGAGGATGTGTCGGGTGATACGAATGTATCGGTTTTGTACGACACTGTCAAGGAACCAACCGAGCTATGATGAAATAAAAAAAAATACATACATATATATGATTGCCACAGATTGTGTGCATATGAAAAAAATGTTTGTAATTTACATTTAGATATGTCTTCTTAAATATATTTGTTGAGTGTATTTAAGTATTAAATATAAATATTTATTTATTTATATTAAACTCCAACGACTAAAGGTTGCCTGGAAGAGATCGATCTAAGCGATAAGGCCATCTTATTGTACATGTTTTTTGCGTTAATTTTGTTTATAACTTGCGCAAATTGTATGTGCAATAAAGTATATTGTATTGTATTGTATTTTATTCATTGTATAGCAATTTTAACTCTAAGACTGGCCTCGACTAGCCTGGCAGAATTTCGTTGCGCCTTTTAACGCGTAGTGTTTTTAGTTCGGGCAGAAGGTCATCACTATGTGACACTATGTGAGTGTTTTCACAGTAGCTTCTCTCTACCTTACTATGCAGAAGAAGCATGAAGCTGTTTATTACAGCTGTTTTAGCTTGACACATCCTCTATAGATAAGTGTATTTGCATTGAGATACTAAAAAAAATAAAATCATTTTCATACTGTATCCCGCAAACAGCAATATAGGCAGAGGAAACTTAGTGTTACTTTTTCCGCCCAATAAGAAGATACTCTCGAGCAATAGTAACATTCATTGGCCTTTGTGTTAAATTGATACATGATTATAACTCGAAACCTCGCTCTGGCACGTGATCCCGGTAAAAAGATCTAGGTCGAAGTTAACAGATTGCTTTCAGAATTGAGGCCCAATCGAGCTTATAGGGCTTCAAGCGTCATTGATAAGATCGGGCGTAGTAAAGAATGGGGTAAGTTAACTGTTTTTCAGTTTCAACGTAGAGTATTCCACAAAAGTTTTGATTTCTTTATATTTATTGCGGTATCTGGTAATGTTGTTGTTTTATGGGTGTTTAATTATGGATTTGAAAGTTAATAGCAAAATATCTCAACTTCAAAGATTCTCTGTACTCCGGTTTCCGCCCAAATTCAAGAAATTGCGTTTTAAATGACAGATCTTAACGCAGTCCTTTGTTTTACTAGACAGAGGAAATGAAAAATATTTAATTAATAAGAGCGGGAATCGAACACACCACTATCACATTTACACAGGCAGACCTTAGCGGCTACAATGCCACCAATAGGCTCAAAAATATTATACAAAGTATTGTTATTTCTATTACAGGCTTTGGAAAAGTGCAGTCTTTTAGATCACTTAAAAATACTTAAAAAAAAAAGAAAATATATTTTTTTAATATAAACACATTACTGTTATGGCTATTTCTAAGAAAACAAAAGTAACATAACAGCAAAATGATAGCGAAGTGATAAATCTTTAGTTTTTTTAAAACCACGAAAAAAATATAAAGATCCTTTTAAGATATTCTTCTTATTCTTAAAATAATTCTATCACCATCACAACATATACAACAAACTGAAATGGGCTATTTCAACTCGTTCAGTGTAGTGTTATGGAACGCACGTAAAATTTTCGATCAACTTATTATTGTTAAAATAAACGTATAAGAAATTATTAAATTATATTATTAAAATAACGCTATGTATAAATAATATACCATATTCGTTCAATTTATATTTAACATCAAAATACTTTGATCCCGCCCTAGTAAAAAAAACGTCGTTTCGCCGTACAACATTCATATTAGAGAAGCTAAAATTTTACAATCTCTAGAACCTTCTAGCCTAGTTTTCATTTGTCTATAGTGGACGAACGCGATGGCTATAGATTCAATGAAATGTTATAAGTCACTTATGAGGCCTCATTACTTAATGAGGCCAGTCGTGACGCAGGGGCACAAGTGTGGTTGTAAACGCAACAGGTTGTAAGTTCGATTCCCACTCGATGAAATGAAATATTTAATATTTCCATTTCTTCGTTCTGGTATGGAGACGAAGCGGGGCGTTGATTTCCACCACTCAACCCGCAATGCCGTCAGAATTCGGCAGAAAATAGGGAAAAGAGTTTCTTAACACTAGGTCCCCTCTGTCTCCTCTGCTGCGAACGGGATACAGCGTGAAGCTGTTTTTATTTTCTAATTATTCAGTACAGAGTTTCACTTATATTATTCCACAGTAAACTTTATCACGCTTACACTTTTATAATATTTCACATTTCATACGACTCAAAACTGAGATTATAATGTATTCTTGTACCCAATTTAAATTGTTTGCACGTAAACAAAAGATTTACAGCGATAATGAGTGCAGCCACGCGGCTCTACGACAATAGAACAAGTTTCGGGATCGAGATCGTGATTAACGATATAACTCCGAAACTAAGTTTTGTCGTTACATCACTACGAAAGCGCACAATTTCATAGACGCTTTGCAACGGTCGCTATAGTCATCCTGATGATCCTAACCGTCATATAAAAAAGGAAAAGAAAATAAAATGTTACTTTATACTATTTAGATTTTTTTTTCTACTTTCAGAACATAGAATATTTTCATTTTTTCACTTTGGTGTCGAGGCAAAAAACGCGGCGTTGAGTTATGCCACTCAACTTGCAATGCCTCCAGGAATCGGTGAAAAATAAAGAGTGGAGTGTCTTAACACTAAATTCACTCTGCCCATCCTACGACAAACAGGACACAGTAAATCTAAAGAAAATAGAAAAAAACTACTGAAAGATATGTTTATGCCAAAAACACTTAAATCTTCATATCATTTTTATTATTGAACCAACAGCTAATGCATCAAGCCATATTTTTATTATTTACAACCCAACACAAAACAATTCACAACAACATTCTGCTGGTGAAGGGCGAAACGTAAGGTTAAGTGCTCTAGATAAATCTAGATACAAGACGAGCGATCGCTGCTCTCCGCACTTGCAAATTGCCTTCTATCTCAGATGTTCCTGTACTCGTGTACTCGTACATACGCGCGTGTAATGTGGGGCGTTGTTTAAATAAGCCACGATAAGGTGTCTTCATGACTGATTTGAAAGTGTATGGAGATGGGAATAGCTTTAGATGATTAATTTTCTTCTGTAATAAGTACTTGTTATGTTTTTGTTCTTGTTCTTCTTACTAGCAAACTCTTATCGCTTTTTAATTTTGAGTTGAAAATATTTAAAATATTTAATTTTAATAGGCGCGACAGATTGTGAGTTCAATTCCCACTCAAAAGACATTTTATTTCGCTCCGGTAACGAGGCAAAACGCGGCGTTGAGTTTCGCCGTTCGATAACGCAAGACCACCAGAATGCGGCGGAAAATAAGAAACAGAAATGTACTAAAGGGAACAAAGTGTTTTAATACTAGGTCCCCAGGTTCCCTCGGTCTGCCCTGCTATATGCAGCTTACGATAAGAGTATAATATTTAAATTATACAAACAAACATTTCTCTGATCTCAAAAATACAGATTAATATAAGTTCAAAAGTTCAATTTACTCATGATTAATTTTTTCCTTAATAAATCAATTTCTAATAACAACTACATGATAACTGGACAAAATTATACATTAATATTATAATAAGAAACGTTTTATACTAAAAATAAATGCTATTTATTTGTAATTTCGACTTCACGAGGTATACCGCAAACAGCAAGGTAGACAGAGGGAACCTAGTGTTAAGACACTCCATTCCCCACTTTCCGCCAAGTTCTGGAGCCATTGCGTGTTGAGTGGCTGAACTCAACGCCGTGCTTTGTATTTGTAATTTCTTAAAATTATTACCTCGTCATAAAACATATTTACATTAGTAGTGACCCGCTTGCAGCTTCGACTGCTGGAAATACACATTATTTTATTTACTTTCTTGGATGAATTAATAAATAAAAATATAATAATGTAAATATATTATTTATTTTAGCATCACGCTGTATTCTGTACATAGCAGACTAGGCAGAAGAAATTTGGGCACCTAGTGTTTGGACACTTCATTAAGACACTTTCGTTTCCTACTATTGAAAGGCAAAACTGAACACCATGCTTTGTCTCGTTACCGCGAGTTTGAGAGAAGAATTGAAAATTTTAAATGAAACGTATAAACGTAATACACGGTAGACCGTGACCACGGACTACTGCAGTGTTCGAAACGTCGGGTTTCCAAAATGTATAATCTTAAAGATACGCGATTAATCCGGTTAAAATAGTTTCATTTAAAATGTGTAAAAATCGTGAAAATCAAAGAGCTTATTAAGAATTCAAAATATTAAATATTACATTTCCCCGAATGGGAATCGATTTGGAGATCGATTAGATTTCTTGGGGAGATTATAGAGGACTAAAAGAATGGCTACGATTCGTTAAATATGAAAACTAATATTAAAATTTACAAAAGAATTCAATAAAATAGAAGACTCCCTTCTATGAATAAAAAACTACTCAAAAAATAAACTTAAAAAATATGCTACGGTCTTATTGCTTCAAGCAATCTCTTACAGAGAATCGTTGATAAGGAAAGAATTTATTTCGAAGGAGGAGCAACGAGATAATGTAAAGTAATAAGTAGAAAATAAACTAGAAAAGTAACTCAACTTAATATATTTTAATTTTCCTTATCTTTCCTTCCCCCTTATCTTCCTATCCTTCACAGAGCAGGGGGGCAGGGGAAATCTGAAAACCTAGTGTTAAGACACTCCGTTCTCCATTAAGAAACCTTTGTTTCCTTATTTCCGCAGGATTCTTGAGGCATTACGTGATGAGTAGCGAAGTAAAATTGTGGTGGATATATAAAATATCGATGAATAAAATTCTTTATTAAAATATTCATTTTACAGAAGCATTGTACGATGGCGTATTTAAGTTTGTATTTACGTAACATTTTATACAAATAAGAAATAATTTTGTGAAAATTACGTAAACATCAAATTTATGAAGTGAAGTTTATCCAAACTCGAGAATAACAATAATATTCAGATGGAGCTATTTACGGACGGACTGACGGAGCATAAATTATTTATTTTGGCAAAATTTTTCTTACTCTTGGAACTAGGGGGAAATAAATTAAAAATATATTTGATTTTAATATCTTTATTTGGTTTGTTTTATTATATATTTATAAATTCGTTTATATTATTATATAGTTTATTTTAGTTTATATAATTTTTATAATTTCCCAGGTTCTGTTTGCTTCGGAATATATTTTTAAGACTGCGTGTAGAGTTGTAAAACTCAATGCACTACACTTTGTCTTGTTATGAGAGCGAGGAAATGAAACTCATTGACCCTAGTGGCAATCGATCTCACAACTATCACATTTATTATTACGTAGGTCATCGCCATCGTAAATTTATTAGAAGTTTTCTTTTTAGAATCACACTGTATCGCCAGCTGGGTAAGCAAGAAAATACAGTATTGACACTAAGACACTCCGTTCCCCAACAGAGCTCTTGATAATATGTTCTATTCATGAATATTATATGTGGAATTGCGAAACTCAACAACACACATTGTCTTACCAGAGTAAAGGAATGAAAATAATGCTCCTCCGATTAGAAATCGAACCAAGAACTATCACGTTTACTACTACTGAGCCACAATAACCTCATAGTAAAGTGGCTGAGGATATTATTATTATGAATAAATCACTCGAGTTCAGTAACATATACTGCAACACCCACTATTACTGATGTTTTGAATTTAAAATTATATGAAAATAAAAGTTAAAAATGTTCATATTTTTATTTAATATAAGCGTCAAGTAGCCAGTTTGTTTTCTTCTCTAGATAAATCTACTTAACGTTAAGTTAACTTAAAACTTACCTTACATTAACTTTGTTGATGTAAATTGAGACGTCAGTGATAACAGGAAAAGGGCATTTTCTCACTAGCGCACTTTCTTTCAACTTTGTTGTTTAAGAATATTTTAAATAAAATTATCTAAACCTCGTTCGATACTACAAAATATTTTTTTTTTGTAACTAACGAAATAAAAATTGTTGTCCATAGCCGTGAAGATGATAAGTCTCGCAACATCGTCTTCATTTAAACATCAACAACAACAATAACAGTAACAACTTTAAACTATATATTGCAAATAATAAAGCGTCAGAATGAGCTTACTGTAAAGACACTACAATATCTCGAAAATTGGGTGGATAGAGGGGAACCTCTCATTGGCTGGTTTACAGAGCGAAGAAACAAAACTATTAAATATTTAATTACATCGAATCCACAGCTTGTCGCGTCTACTGACGCAAGTTCGTACCACTTTGCCACTGGCCTCATTAAAAAGTAATAAAAATTTATGAAATACGTATATAAAGCTAACCTGAAACGAGCCTACCGACATCATTACCACGTCAAGCAAGGTAATAAGTGTTTATACGTACCATACATACGTTGGGCATACGTATACTTCATTAGATCTCGCCGCCACTTAAATTATACCGGAAATGATGAAACTTTTAAAAGCTTTGACGGGAAATGTTTCGAAGTTATTTTGATGTCGTTTTCATATTTTTTTTTATTTGATTTTAATTTATTAATGTTTGAAAATTTATTACTTATAGAAATATGATTTTTAAAGTGCCTGCACTTTAATAATATTGAAGGCGTAGAGAAGTAATTTTGTGTTTCTTTTCTTAATCGGTCCATGCTTTTTCCCGCAGGGTGGTCAGAGGGAACCTACTATTAAGAAACTCCATTCTCATTTTCCCACCCAAATTATAGCACTTTGATACAGGGTGGTAGACTCACCGCCGCGTTTCGTCTACCAGAGCATGAAGATAAATTTATTTAACTTATTCATTTATAATGTAAGCACTCTCCACCCACTTTTCAAGACATTGCATGTTGACAGGTGAAAATCAACTTTGTGCACCAATTTCCTCGAGTGGCAATCGAACCCATAACATTGAATATAATATATATGTATGTACATATATTACGATATATACAATATTATTACCATAACCTATATTTATAAATTAAACGATTAAACAGTCCGTATGTTTTAATTAACGTATTCTCTAGATTGCATTTGCGGAATTTTTACTAAATGAAAGGACAATCGCTTCAGATATGCCTCCATTGTCCACTCACCGCTCCATTCATTGAGGAATTCTGAATCTACAACTTAACATACATATATTGGCATGAATTCAGCAGAAAGTGGGGAACGGAGTGTCTTAACACTAGGTTCCCTCTGCCTACCCTGCTGTGTGCGGGATACAGCGTGAAGCTGCATGAATAAAGCGTGATTTTTTTTTTAAATATATGTCCTAAACTGGAGTCAAATTTAACGTATTGCTTTTTCTTTACTAACGGATCTATCACTTTAAGTTATCAAGTTAACTGTCAGTAAGTCAAATCGTTATTTCGAAGAACATAAGAATATGTGCAGATATATGTATGCTGGATATTTTCTCGGTGATTACTGAAGAGAACTGAGAACTTACAATATTATTATATTTAAAAAAATCTTTCTAAATTATAATTAAAAAACTGATAAAATTCCGTATTAAAATTTTAACATAGCACAACATGACCTCTTTAAAACATTGACCTACTATGTGCTACACGCTATTAGCTATATGTACACTCAATATATATATATATATATATATATATATATATATATATATATATATATATATATATATATATATATATATATATATATATATATTATCTATTTAAGCAATATCACAGATAAAACAGAATTTGAAACATCACGTACTGAATGGCGCTACTCAGCTCCTTCGTCTTAAAAGAACAAGAATATGAAACTAATTAATTGCCCTAATAAATAACGAACCCACAGCCATCGCCCTTACAGGCAAATATTGCTGTTATGCGTTACAATTACTATAACTCTATAAATTATGTATCCCACACTGCAGGATTGGCAGAAGGAACCTGGAAACCTCGTGTTAAGACACTACGTTCCCACACTTCCGTTCCCAACTTCAGGCTGAAAATGAAAAACGGCTATATTAGTGCAGTCACATTTTTTAAAGTTTATCACCACTTTAAAATAAATAACTTAAATGTTATCACTTTATTCCGTGTAATAGCGCGCTACACAGCTGTAACGGCGCGATTAGACTGTTCACGTCCGATGCAAGTTCGCTAAGCGAGGCAGTTCCGGGAATGATGATGAGAAGATATGCAGTTTGCTGTTTCCTTATTATGTGTATTCCTTATAGTGTGTAGTATTTGTATGTCGATTATTGTGTAAGCTTTGTGTATTATATTGAACTAGAAAATTGTAGATAATTGAGGCCAGTCATGACGCAGGGGCACAAGTGTGCGGCTGTAAACGTGACAGGTTGTGAGATACACGACCTCAGAGCAATCAAATATTTTATATTTATTCTTGCTTTGGTAGCTAGGCAGTTTCCTGGGAAGGTGGGGAACGGAAGTATCTTGACCCCGTGGAAACCGAACCCACAGCTTGTCGTGTTTACAGTCACGACTAGTGTCCTTTAATCAATTGAGTAGTTTTCTTTCGATAGAAATCGATAGAAAACTAATTAGTTTTCTTTCAGTTAAAAGCTTAATTACCTCTTTCTTTCCTTATTTTTCTTCCTTTTTTTTTTACTTTCAAAGCGAACAGAACAACTATAATATATTACGTTTTCCATCCTACTGTTTGACTCTACATGAAAAGATATTTGCCTTATTCATTAAGCCTCTTTCGATACTTTACGCCTTCGTATAAGAAAATAAGATGTTTATTCCGATACCATTCAACGTAATTTCTCTTTACCGCAAAACATTTCTAGGATATTTCATCTTTTCCGTATATTTTATGTGAGGGCCAAGGTTTTTGATAAAACCAATATGAAATATTTACACAAAATACTTATTTATTAAGTACTTTTTCCGTAACCCAAAGCTTGTTCAAGGTAAAAGAAGTAAAGAAATATGTTTGTCTTTCTCATATACTTTTATAATAAGTATTTACAATTTTTTACTTTTATTAAAATGACTAGTAAATTGATCGGGACTTGCGCAATGTTTGTGGATCTGATATTCATTAAGAAAATATTTAACGTATAATAGTTTTCCGGGCGTAGCTAGAAATATTCTCTAATTCTATAATCTGACATTATCAAAACCACCTTCAAATTTCATTACCATAATATCCATCCCATCCATTTCGCTAAAAGTATGATAAATAATCAATTATGTATAAGCACCAGGTTAATCTTTACTGCAAAAAAAATATTTGAAGCCAAGTAAAGTTCTAAAAATGGTCTCTAATCCCCAAAATCTACATGACATTCTCCCCAGTACGAACGTCCAATCCTGACGTAATATATATATATGAAGTATTTATTATGCAAGATCCATCTGACTGCTCGCTTATACTTGATCATCTTTCTTATTAATGTAATTCGTTTATCTGTCATTAGTCTCTGTTGCCTAAGTAATACGTAAAAATAATCATATTTTTACATATAGAACTTTACTTCGTCATATAAACATAACTTATCTTCTTTGGCTTTATATATGGAAAAATCTATTGGTGAAGTTCAAATCATTTATGCTAAATAAAGTACGATATATTTATGTAATTAAGATAATTTAGAAACAGAGATTTTCCACCGAATTCTGGAGACTTTGTGTGTTGAGTAGCGGAACTCAACGCTTTAATAGGGTACAGAGTGTCTAAACACTAGAATCTCAGAATTGCGGGATACAGGGTGAGGCAAAAAATTTAAAGTGTTGTATACATTAAGTACGTATTCTAAGTACAAGTAAGAACTTAAAACTACATGTTTATTATATTATGTAATTGGCTAGAGCGCTTAGACAGTTCCCAAGAGTTCCCCAGCCGACACTCAATGTGCCGAAAATTACACAAGGCGTGGAGAACACGGAATATTTTAACACTAACTTCAGTCTGTCTACCCTACGGAATACATAAGCTAGACATAACAAAACTTTCAAATATTCACAATATTTAAACAAAATATTTACTTCCTTTATACCCCTTGACACAATACTGCCATCACGTCGTTTCAAATAAAACAAGGGAAGTAAAAGTAAAACGCATATTTCATGCATGAACCGCTTCCATTAGGAAATGTGGAATATTTTTCGATCTTTTCGATCTTAAACAGATCTATCAACGTCGATTCGAGAGTATTAACGTGATTGATGCATTAGTGATACTACTTGGTGTTGTGAAATTTTTAGTTTCGTTTTTTGGGAAAATTATAAAATTTTAATGTAGTTTTAATATTATAATACTAAATTTAAAACCATTATAGAGGAGAAAGAGCGATAGATAGTCCTGGCTCAACGACGTAGCGGGTGACGGCGAACGCATGGTTGTAGGATCGATTCGTACTGAGGAGAATGAATTATTTTCATTTCTTCCATATAGTCACAAGACTAAGCGCATCGTGCGCTCCGCCACTTAACACGCAATGTCATAACAATTGAGCGGAAGCTTGGGATAGAGTTTTTTGCCGTTAGGTTCCCTCTATCCTTGCTTGTGTGGGAACCTAAATATTTGTCTAAATAGACAGTATTCTTGGAAGTATATCTGATTATACAAAGTTGTCATGAGTTCAAAACTGAAAAAAGGACGGTCCCTGGAAAATATGTTTAAATTTTAATCTTAGTAATTAAATTTATTTATAAAGTCTTCGTTCTCAATTAAAGTACGTAGTGACACGTAGGACGCAGTATACTTTACCCAAATTAAATGTGTTTACAATATACGACCTTCTTTTCATGGCTCAGGCTCATGGCTAATTTTATTCAATACTGCTCTCACTCACTCTAGATTATTATTTGTATTTCTGTCTTTACGCTGTACCCCACACATAACAGAGAAGGCAGAAGGAAACTGGGAACCCAGTATTAAGACACTCGGTTGCCATTAAGATGCTTTCGTTCTCCACTTCAGTACATTGAGTTCTGCTACACACACGCTTTTTGTGTAGCAAAACTCAACGCCGCGTTGCCTCGTTACCATAACGAAGAAATGAAAATATTAAATATTTCATTTCCTCAAGTAAGAATCGAACCCACAACCTGTCGCATTTACAGTGCACGCTTGTGCTTTTGAGCCACGACTGTTAATACATAGTTAACACATATACATTACAGATAAACACGTGATAAACAAACTGTATATTTAAATTATCTCCAAAACACACGCACAGCAAGTTCCATCCCTACAGCGACCTACTCATACAGTTAAAACTTTCAACGAATACCCAACCATTGTCTCGTCAGCCATTACGCCCCACCAGCGGCCGTGACCCCCTTATCTTCAACCCTGCCAACAACCACCGGGTGTATCGTAATTTCCGAGAGCTCAATTAATTTGGTTGTTTAAACTCGAGGCGTTTAAAGAATGATGGAACAATGTCCATTGTTGTCCCTTTGTTATACGATTGATCAATTAAATTTAATAAGCAAACGCATTATCCTGTAGAAAACTGTGCTGGAAATGGTCAATTAATTTTTATGTTTTTTCACATTTTTCACATTTTTTTTGTAAATAATTTTCAGTTATTACTGGTACTTATTTTAATATTATAAAGTTAAACTTTTGAGCGTTTAATCCCAGGAACTCTTAGTACGAATTAAACAAAATTGTGGTTGGATAGTCCATTTATCGTGGAAGGTTGTAAGCTATATCACGTTAATGTAACCCACTGTACCTGTGGTCAGTTACTTCGGGCACTAAGAATGTCTCCATGTTATACATAAACAAAAACATTATATATACACCCTTTAATTCTTATTCAAAATTATTATAAAATTAAGATAATGTAAGACGAAGAAAATAAAGTAAGAGGCCAGTCGTGGCGCAGAGGAACAAAGTATGACTGTAAAATCGAGTGGTTGTGGGTTCGATCCCCACTCGAAGAGATAAAATATTTATAATACTTACATTTATAGTTTAATTTCTTCATTCCGGTATCTGGTTGATTTCCGCCACTCAACACGCAATGCCTCTAGAACTTGAATCTAGAACTTGGCGGAAAGAGGCTAACGGTGTGTCTTACAGCGTGAAGCTGATTTATTTGATTTATTTTACTTAATATAATACATAAATTTTATATGAATATATTGTCATTATATTATAAGCCACCATATTATTACAAATATAAGCTTAATTGCCTAATTATACGATATAAATTTATAATTGCGAACCGGAAACGGAAATGTTCTATTCAATATAATTATTATTGTAATGGATTTTGAATAATTTGTATAATATGAGCTTGTACAGAAGGGGAAACTATAATAGTTACACAGTGATATATCATTTATTTTGCTTTTTCCGAATCGGAATTGAACTCACAACCATGATACAAAGAGAATATTTATTACATATTATAAAATAAAAATATATATAAAAAGAGCCACACAACAATACTTGTAGCCTTAAATACTTTTAAAAGGATTTGCGGCTTCGATTACTGAATATTAAAAAGTCATTTTTATTCATGGTGCGACAGAAATCGAGCTCGAGTTTCCAAACTTGGTTTTAGGTCGCGGGTTATTTGTTGTTTTCCCATAAAACTTCAATTAATCTCTTTATAGAGACTTTATAATTTTATTATAACTTTATTTATATAAACGCGGTAAAAAAGTATTTTTTTTTGTGAATCATACATTTCTATAATATCTCACATTCACCTATTAAGCTATGTATTTCAAGATCTCGTTTGATAGTTTCTATAGGTTTCATATAGACGTTAGCTTCGCCTAAATAGACTGTCTGACCTCCCTACTATTAAGTTATATCGCCTTTCATTGTTAGGAAATGGGACTCATTTTTCGTTATAATAGAAGTCTCTTATAATTCTACTATATAATTGTCAATTATTTTAACATATTATTCTTGCCAATCATGGTCATTTTGTGTGTGATTTCATTTTCTTTATTTTTTGACAATATTAGAAAAATCATGTGCTTTTCTATATTATTATTCCTTTTGTAAAGCAGAAAACTTTTTTCGTTTTCCATTTTTTTTCTAAATATAATATATATCTACGTATATGAGTTTGATATCTTCTATATTTTTATAGTTCTTAAGGCCACTTCACCAATATTTTTGCAAGTTATAATAACTGCATGGTAACTTTTTTTACTTTATGAACATCTTAGAAATATAATAGCCCAAGACCCCAGGGTCCCCAGACCTACGATAAGACAATATAAGTTCTCACTAACTTGAAAGTGGTGCCTTTCCAGATGTAGCGCCAAATAAAGAAACATGTCTGTCTGGGAGAATGATTGAGTCATTCGATCTGTCCGGGTGCTTATAAGGGTTTTAAAAAAGACTGTAAATAATACAAGTAAAATTAAATAGCATGCTTGCTAGTATAAAGTAGTTTGCCCCAATTTAGTCCCCCAACCTTTACGACGTCTGGCGGGAGTAAAGGATTTGGTAACAATAAGAACATTTTTTACATTATTCTTAAAAACATATTTAAATATGAGCGTTTCTACTTCATCGTAGGTGAGCATTTACATTAAGTTGACGCCACCTTGGAAAGGGCCCCATTTTCAAGTTAGTACAGTACTATCTTAACTACATATTAGACTATTAATACTCAAAATTTAAGCTTTGCTAAAATGACGTAGATCTGGATGCCCTGGGATCTCAGTCTAAAAATATTTTTTTAAAAAAATCCATAGTCGTACAAAGTGACAGTCCTGTCACATTTCACGGTTCAGACGACACGTCAGAAAATAATATGTCAAGTAAAGATATAGGAAAACAAAACATTACTATTAGTGAA
>JAATLQ010033217.1:0-17024 GCA_013421005.1 Heliconius erato x Heliconius himera | reverse complement strand
ACAATACGGAATAGGCACTCCAGAGTAGCGTATCGCAGGCACAGAATCCCAGATGATTTTATTTCTAAGCCTATTGCTGCCTATAATTATAGTATGTGATTTCTTAGGGTTAATTAATAGACCAAAAGATTCAGCCCACGATTGTATAGCATCCAGATCGCTATTTATGCTTTCAATGGTTGCAGACAATTCATTTAAATAACTGTGACGGTAAAGCTGCAAATCATCCGCATACAGGTTATAGGTCATTTATAATATAAGAAAATCTCTTTAATTACTCTCCCTCGTATGTATGATTACGAAGCCTTGAAGACACACGCCACATCGTCTGCCATTTACCTAGTGGCAATTTCTTAGATTCGGTCTAAAAATTAACATTTTAGATAGAATATAGTATTTTTTTTTTATTACATAGCTTTTTTTACACTTTTATTTCATTTGCCGTAATGTATGTAAAATTTTGCAAGACAATTTGACCCACTACCCAGAATCCAATTGTGTCCCAGACCCAGACCCAGTGTCCAATTGAACTGAAATTTGGATTCACTTCAGCTCTGACTACTTATTTTTTTTTTCATTTATTTATGTACCACACAAGAAAGAAAGTACAGAAATCATATAACAAACAGAAATAATGTGTACAAAGGATAACTTATCTCTAATAGAGATCTCTACCAGAAACCCTTGAATGTAGGAGATGTTAAAAGAAATGATTCGGGTGCGGTATTTAGATATTACGGTAATAATAATAATAAACCTACTTAATATTAGTCAATATAACTATACTTACATAAATATATAAACATTATATAAACATACAAAAACATAAATATACTTAATATGGGTATCAAATGAAAGTCCTTGATTTTTACACAATGAAAAAATACTAGAAAACTTCAGCGTCACGCTGTATCCCAACAAGCAGGGTAGGCATTGGAAACCTAGTGTTAAATCACTCCGTTGCCCATTTTCCGACGTAATTAGGATGCATTGCGTGTTGCTTTAACATAATTTTAAAAATCTACAAACAATTTTACATTCATAAATACTATATATATAAAGAGAAGGAAAATAAAAATAAAATCTTCCGTTGAATTTTTACATCTAAGTATATTCATATTACGCGATAGTGGCCTTTGAAACTTGATCAAGCATGAATAGCCGTCTTATTCAAAGGAATCAGATATACCATAAAATTAATTTCCTTTGAAGTTTTCTTCACATACGCTTACTTATTTCGAGACGTTATAACAGACGTTGAATGTTTATTAAGACGAATCCATATGTCTTTCAGCTTGGTTTTTCTTGCATAGCAATATAGGCAGAGATTCTGTGTCAAGGGACTCAATTCTCCACTTTCTGCGTCCGAGTTTTAGCTGAATTCGAGCTAAAACTATAGCCAGAAGTACTAAATTAAAATCTATACGTACTTATAACAAAATCGTAACGAATTGGTGTCTGTACATGAAAGATATATATAAAAAATATAGATGACATTTAATAACGTAATTAATGGTTCTATATAATATAAAACAATTATTTTTGTTTATTTTGTCTGTTTGTCTGTGTGTTTCACATTGATCTCAGAAATGACTTCACCGATTTAGTTACAGTTTACTCTATTGTATTTTGTCAAGCTTTTCTAAGTATTTAGTGTTTGTTTTATTTCAATCGGTTCACAAATAAAAAAGTTATGTCAATATAAAGTGTTGCATGTGACAAATACAAATAAGTTGTTTTATAGAATTGGCTAAAACTTTAGCTTTCAATGTATGGATGTTGTTTTTAAAGTGATAATGTTATTCGATCACGAAAGGAATAAAATATAATACGAGCGGGTGAACCCACGCGGGGGCCACTAGTTAGCATTCATCCTAATGGAATTCCAACCCACAACCATAGTATATTATTCAAGCAAGCCTGAACTGAGCCACTTTGGAGTCACCTACCTAGCAATTAAATGAAACGTAGCATAACAAAACCGAAACCAATGGATATTATTTTCTTTGTGACAATAATAAAAAATATATATTGACATAACATTGCAGATTTTATCTTATTGAAAGTAAAATTCAAAATCGAATAAAAAAAAATATTACATAGATAAATAATAAATATTGATTCAAGGGATGCCTGAAAAAAACGTACTTCTACATGTACTTAAAAAATACATTTTTAACTACTTTAATAATTTTACATACAGTACAACGTACCTCAATTTCGTTAAAGTAAAACAATTAAAAAAAGATTCTATTATTTTGAAGTCGGTGTCATGGATCAAAAAAATCGCGACACACGGAAAGCACTAGCTTTCAAATAAAAAAAAACATCAAAATCGGTTCGCCCAGGTTAAAAGTTCTAAGGTAACAGACAAAAAAATAAAGTCGAACTGATAACCTTTTCTTACGGAAGTAGATTAAAAAAAGATATGGCTGTTTATATAAAAAAAACGCGTATTTCGACATTATAAAAGGAATCAAAATGAATAGGGTACTTCCGGTTCCTAGAATTATGAGATTTTGCAGCTAGCATTTACAGGTACAGGTAGTACTTAGTTCAGGGAAAAATCTGAAAACATTTGTGGTTAAAATACTAAAAGTAATAACGTTAAAATTGGGCCAAAATTTTGTATTAAAGTCGCTAGTTCAGGTAACAGATGAAAGGGCTTTGGCTAAGTTAAGCCTGAACTTCAAAAAAACCTCGAGATCTCCATTTTTTGTGCGGAACCCTCGGTGGGCGTGCCCGACTCGCGCTTGTCCAGTTTTTTATAAATAGTGGCACGGAACTCGGACTTGGTCAGATTTTTTTCTATTTATCTACGATTTTGTTATACATATATATACATCAAATGTTAAAAACTGTGAATTACATTGATTTCTGCCTTGAACACGTACATAATAAGATAAATCAAGAGTAAAAGGAGGGAATAAACAGAGTATTTAAGAAGCTATAATATACTAACTAAAAACCAAGTATTTGTAATATTTTGACATTAAAATATGCAAACATCGCATTTAGTCCTATTCCAAGTCATTTATATACCTATACTGTTTAAAAGCCACTATAATATATGTGTATTTTTTTGCTTTATTTTGTATACAGCACAAAACAGGGTAGGCAGAGGGTAACTGTGAACCTAGTGTTGATATGCTCCATCTCTATTAAAATTCAAGAGACGTCCTCCACTTTGCGTGTTGAAGGCGGAACTTAACACCGCACTCTCCAGAGCGGGGGAAAAGAAAATAAATAAACATTTCATTTACTCGATTGGGAATCGAAGCCACAACCTGTCACGCTTACAGTCGTACGTTTGTACTACGAGTCACGACTGGCCTTTAGAGTATGTAGAAGTAGTATATATAAGTAAATATTCTAAAAATGAACTCTAAAATTACGTTTAAAACACGTCTGCCTGTTTACAATCAAGTCTAAATGTTTACAAAAGTACTGAACCCAAGAGAAGCGTATGGATTTTAAGCGAATGCGAAGTCATGTCAAACACCGTGTTAAAAATTATGATAATAATGTATAAAAAAATATTTATTATTTTTCAGCTTCACGTTGTATCCCGCTACATTGCTATATGCGTTATACAGAGTGGAGGCTAGGTTAGGTTAGGCACGGGAAACTTAGTGTCAAGACACTCCGTTGTTGAATGGCAGAACACAATGTCGCTCTTAGTACTGTTACTAGAGCGGAGAAATGATAAATAATCATTCATTACTCCGAGTGGGGATTGAATCGAAAATCGTCGTGTTTACAGTCGGATTTTGTTCGACTGTGCTACTATGTAAAAAGACTAGTCCCAAAGTAGAATTCGGACGTATTTTATTATAATATAGTAAATAGATTTATACATATAATATTTTTCTTAAAAAATAAAATTAAGAATTTAATTTTTTATTTTAAAATTAAGAATGAAACGCTAAACAAAACGCCATTAAAATCAGCTTCAGGCTGTATTTCGCACACAGCAATATAGGCAGAGGGAGCTTAGTATTAAGACACTCTGTTCCCTACGTTCCGCTGAATTTTGGAGGCATTGCGTTGACTAGCGGAATTAAACGCCGCGCTTTGCCTCGATGTCAGAGCGAAGAAATGAAAATATAAATTTAAATACATATGAATTTCCCCGAGTGGGGATTGGACCCACAACCAGTTGCAATTACAGTCACACACTTGTGCCCCTGCACTATGAGCGGCCATTTAAATTAATTACATTTAATTGTTAATGAAACGATTAGTTAAGTAGTTGTTCTAATAATGTTGTTAGAAAAAAATATAGGCAATTGTATAAACGCTATTTTGCTTTCAAGCAATTAGTAAAGAGTGTTTATTAAGTTTTTAGTAATTTTTGTGTCGAAGTTGTGTCGATTTTTTTTAATCCTATACAATGATCTTGTCTTAAATTTACCTTTAAACAACTTTTTAAAGTGTTATTACCACACTTAGGAAAGAAAAATACTTGTTTAGAAAACGTATAAAAATTTGAACGTAGCGGGACTCGAACCCGTGCCTCCTGGAAACCGACTTGGCGCTCTGACCGCTAAGCCATACGTTCTCATAGCGGTTCGCGCTTCGTTAAATTTTTTATACGTTTTCTAAATAAGTATTAAATTTACCTTACTCAAATGGTAAAACGGGTCCTTATTACTTAAACTCCACTGTCCGTCTGTCTGTCTATCACCAACCTATATTTTATGAACCGTATAAGTCAATAAGTTAAAATTTTGATATATGATGTATTTTGTTCTATTGCCGCTATAACGATAAATACTAAAAAAAAAAGCCCTGACCATTTCAAAAACTAAAAAAAGTACTAGTACTAAAACCTATTTAACTAATTAACAGCAGTTTTCAGTTCATAGTAATATTAGATTAATTTTATATTTTCTTTTTTTATAGCATCACGTTGTATCCCGCATGTAGCAGACTAGTCAGAGGGTGTGTTAAGACACTCCGCTCCCCACTTCCCGCCGAATTCTGGAGGCATTGCGTGTTTGGTGGCGGAACTCCACGCCACGCTTTACCGCTTTTAATTAAAATATGAAATATTTCATTTCATCGAGTGGAAATCGAACCTACAACCTGTAGCGTTTACAGTCACACATTTGTTCCCCTGCGCCACGACTGGCCCTAAAATATTTATTTAAATTAAATATTTTCTGAAAATGGCGAAATTGCCGAATGTCGTATTCCAAATCATTGGCAAGCTGTTATTACACTACACTTTTACCTGTTAGCAACAAAAATACTAAGCTTCTACTAGAATCGAATAGACGACCTTCATCATATAATGTAGAGCACACAGAAACCCTATCGTACTCTTACTACTAATTATAAATAGTGGGACGTAATATAATTTAAAATTAAATACAACAAGTAGGCTCACAACAAAATGATCTACAGGGACCAATTCGTTATTAGCCTACTATAATAAATGAGTATGATGCATATCTTATATAAATATTATTTATATGATATATATAAAGTGGAGTTAATGTAAGAACAAAGGTAAATCGTCATTTAAATATCAAAAGTCGTCAAGGCGTAGCGACTGATTCTACGCGACGATTGTGGATTGTGGACACGAGGAAAGTAATTATTTTTATTTTCTCTCTCCAATTAGTCAGTAAATCGCGGCGTTGTGTACCGTTTTCCTATATGATGCCAATCTTCCTAGTCTTCCATTTTTTTTTTCGAACAACAGAAGAAGAGAAAGAGGGAACTCTGTCCCAGAAGAAATGCAAGCACTACCTGGCTGCTTGAGAGGGGTGGACGACTGTAAGGGCGCCCCCTGCGGGGCTCGAACCTCGGCTTACAACCGTCGAGCAGGCTGGGGATTGGTGTCTTAACACTAGGTTTCCGTTCCTGAAATTTTATATACGGGAGTTGCCTACCTCACAAAAGGATAGGAATAATACGTGAATATATGTATTATAAAAAATATTAGGTGCTATAAAACGTTGCAAGAAATTAACAGTTGACAAAAAAAAAACAATTCAAATAAATAGTTCCTGAGATTTCATAATTTAGTATAGATTATATAACAAAATATGTTCCGTAAAAAAGTGTATATATCTCGTGCGTCTTAAGTAAACTAATAATTAAGGTTTTGTGTAAAAAGTTAAGAATTATCACCCATTAAAATGTGTATTTAATGCAAATATTATATTGAATACTATTTCTCACTAAGACATTATTTAAAGATATATAAACTGTATTTAGATTATTGCAGGTACAAATGCAGTATATTTATAATATTTATTATTAGTATTTTCCTCAATCTTAGTCAAACGGAAAACTACGAAAAATAGTTTATCTCTAGACTATTTTACTTATTTATTGAAAAGAATAATAAATAACTATATAAAATATTCGAAAATACAAGAATTTTCACGCAACAATTTCTTAATTTATCAGCGTAGTAAATTGAAAAACATAAAAATATATACATACCATAGATAACGACATTAATGAATAGTTCTTTTAGAAACACCACAAACACTATAAGTTTTGGATACTGTTATTTATATACTATACTACACTCGGAGGCGGGACACATCCACGCCTCTCCTCGAAACACCGCATTTTCACTGAATTTCACTAAAAATGTCTGTCCCAGTCGCCGTCGTAACTACAAATGCGTTATCATTTATCTCAACAATGAGTAAATACTCTTAATTAGTGGAATTTTACTTTAAGACCCCACTATATATAACTTTTGATATGCAATTTATGTATAACTATACATTTTTGACATGATCTTTTTATGACGTTTCTTGAAGCGCCTTAATATTTTTTTTATATCTGTAGTTATGAGTATACTTTTTTTTAATATTTATTTTGGTTAGGCTGTATGTTTAAATGTTTTTGGGATTGTTTTTTTTTTATATAAAAATCTCTTATAATTAAAGTCCAGGCCAGTCGTAGCGCAGCGGCACGAAGTGTGACTGTAAAACCGACTGGTTGTGGGTTCGATCCCCACTCGAGGAGATGAAATATTTACTTAAATTTATATTTCCATTTCTTCGATCTGGTGTCGAGGCTAAGCGCCGCGTTGAGTTCTGCCACGCAATGCCTCCAGAATTCGGCAGAAAGTGGGGAACGAAGTGCCTTAACGCAACCCCTTCCCTCTGCCTACCCTGCTGTGTGCGGGATACAGCGTGAGCTGATTTTTTTAATTTAATTAAATAAAATGAAAAAAATAACTAAATAATTATAATAAAATATATAGATCTTTTTATCGTCATGTATGTTTGTATGTTTATTAACGGACGAAAAAATCGTAGTGTGACGCGTATTTATTCTTCACAATTTTTTTTTCATTTTGACAGAATGTGACAAACTTAACATCGTTCACTAACCTTCTAGAAAAATTATAACATTTGGAATTTAAATAAAACGATAAAATCTCTTTCTTCAATTTTAGCTCTAATAACAAAAAATATATATTTATTTAATTAAATAAATATCATTTGTGACTATGACTTCATCGACTTAATAGAAAAATATACTTATATAGTTATAATAAAATTAAATATTGGGATAATACAATAATAACATTAAGATTATAAGGATGTCTATAAGGTCTAAGTCTATAGAATCTATAGGGTGTCAATATGAAGCGTTATGCTGATAATGTTTGTTTGAACGAATAGTTACAAACTCCATAGTACATTATATAATTGTAAGCAATGAGGTAATTAGTATCGTTATCAATAGATTGGCGTAATTTTATTTATATAGATTAAATAATATGCTTATAACAAGACAAAACGCGGCGTTGAGTTTCGCTATTTATCACTTAATGTCTGGAAAATGGGCGGAAAGTATAAAATGGAAGGTCTTGTTATTAGGGTTCCCTCTACGTTGCTATGCAGGCAAAATTTTTCTAAATTTAATTTAATTTGAATTTTATGTCCCCGTGGCGGAGATACAGGCTCGAAAGGCGAAGGTTTCCATATATGAAATATTTTTGTTATGTTTGATTTGTTTTGTTTGTTTTTGATTAGACCACTTCGTGTTGTATACGTAAATTATTTGAATTAGACAAAGTATCTTTACTTTATAGAATTATGTATTTCATTAATTTTATATTTAATTTTGTGGCCAGTCGTAGCGCAGAGGCACAAAGTGTGACTGTAAAACTGACTGGTTGTGGGTGCGATCCCCACTAGAGGAGATGAAATATTTACTTAAATTTATATTTCCATTTCTTCGCTCTGATGTCGAGGCAAAGTGCGGCGTTGAGATCTGCAACTCAACACTCAATGCCTCCAGAATTTGGCAGAAAGTTGGGAACGGAGTGTCTTAAAACTAGGTTCCCTCTGTCTAACCTCTTGTGTGCGGGATACAATGTGAAGCTGATTCGATTTTCATTTTATATTTGATTTTCTTTAGTTATCGGTTATGATACGAGCCCACACTTGTTAATCTATACGCTGTTTATGAAGCTGAAAAATGTTGACCACACACGGACCACAAGGTTCCCTCTGACTACCCTGCAATGTGCAGGATACAGCGTGAAGCTAAAAAACTCTGTATACATAAGAAATAACCTTGAATAAGCCGAGCCTCGTTCGTTGTACAATAAAGAAATTCAATTAACTTAGTGGCTAATATTATTTGTGTTAGTAAATGTGTATAGGTCAAGAGCCAGCAGAAACCGTAATAAAACTGGGTTAGGTATACTTTACTCAAAACATTATATTCTGAAAATATTACATTGTTTGTACTATATGTACTGTTTTTTTTTTGTTATTATTCTTAAAGTCATATACATACCATCGTAGCTGCCAAATAGTTGAACCAATTTAGATCTAGTTTTTAGGGTTCCAGGAAAAAAGGAACTCCTATAAGATCACATTGTTGTCCGTTCGTCTTTATCTCAGTAACGCTTGAAAATATCGAATTGAAATTGAAATCATATACTAAAATCGAAGGTCCCTTGATTTACTGAAAAAAACATATTTACTTAAATATAATTTATACATAGATACTCAAAAAAAAAGATATGGCCGTAACGTATTTCGACAAATCTAATTCTAAAGGAAATCAAAATTCATAGGGTACTTCCAGTTGACCTAGAATTATGAAAACTATAGATTTTTTGGTTACATCCCAAAAAATAATAGCCAAGTGAGGTATCAGGTGAAAGAACTCGGTGGGCGAGCCTGACTAGCGTTCGTCCGATTTTCAGTTTTGTAAGGCTACTTAATCGAGAGTGTTCTTATCTATAATTCATTCTGTTGCAGTTCCTGCAGCTTGCAGTTCTTATCAAAAACAGGTTCAGCCGTTAGAAGACTATTTGGAGGTTCGTTTACTTTTTAGAGTTTTTTGAGTACACCCCCCTCCAGTTATCAATTATTTCCTTATTACCAAAAAATTAAAATAGCTAAATAATATTCTTTAATTTATCTAGTAGTAGCAGAGTAGACTAGAGTACACAAAACCTAATGTTACCAAAACCACACCCGGGGTCTTTGCCCAAGACCTGCAAATTCAATCGAGCAAAAGTGCAGGCGTGTCACCCAAATTTGCATTTTTCTAAGGGCGCCAACCTATCAGAAGATGGATGCTCCTAATATATAAATCTAGGTCGAGTTTAAAAATCATTATAAAAGTAGGTATATAATATTATTTACTGAAAATAAGGTGATTATTTTGTGTAACAATACTTTTTTAACGATTTTCCTTTACCTTTATGGTTTTTGCCTTCATAAAAATATTTTTTGTTATTATCTATAAATGTTAATGTTTTATAATCAAAATAAAAGTAAAAAATACATTTATAAAATAAGTTACATGTAGATATAGGTTATATTTCATACATACTCGTATGTACGTAAAAGATAGTGGTAAATAAACTTACTTGTTATTGAATATGTGACGAATAAAAGATAAAAATAAAGAATAAATCTTTTTTTACTATTTAATAAATCTATCTTTCCTAAGTATGGAATAACATTTTAAAAATGTATATTTTTTTATTATTATTTTTTTTCATCGAATACTATTTGTTTAAATAAATTAATAGATTAAATCGTTGGGCTTTGCGTATCTAGAGTTAATATATGATAGTTTCACGCGCCCAACGATTTTATTATTTGTCTGATCAATACGTCAAATTGATCAGAAGATTGGTGCGATCTGGTAGCTCGGACTTACCGAATTATTTTTTAGCTTTTAGTACATTACCTACATTATTTTTATTGTAATAAAACCGTTTAACATAAAAATATTTTTTTATTTAATTTATTTTCAAGTTTTTAGATTTGTTGCTAGGTGATACTTCTCATTCTACCGAGTTCATATAATGCCTCACTATTACATGGTTTATTTCCTGACAATTTGATGCAATCTAACTCTTCTAACCACAATCCTTCCAAAGACTTTACTCGACTCAGAGCTACGTAAGCTTGTCCTTTAACGATCTTTTTATGTTTTAACCTTTTAACTTGGGTGGTGTACCGCTAACGACGTATCATTTTTAGCCAACCTAATGCCATACAGTCCTCGACACGAGACAAAATCTTGACTTACTAAAGTAAATATACCTACCTACCTACTCTGTCAAAACTAGTCTATTTTTCAGAATGAGCTCTTTTTTACTAATCAAGCCCTTTCATTAGACACCTATATTGAGGTAATTGTGTATCGGCGGCCATTTTGGATTTACAGGCATAATTTTTTTTTATTGTATTGTCATCAATATTAAGAATGGGTACCAAATATCAGATCGATCTGGTGTAAGGAAGGGGGTAAAATTCCAATTACTAAATTTGACCCAAACTAACAAATAAACTGGCCAAGCTAAATGACACTTGAATAACACCGTTTAAAAAACACTTGAATAACATGCTTTTATAAGTGCACGTAAAAGCCAGAAATATTAGACTTTATTACACGAACAAGATTTAATATAAAAGAAGAAAAACAGGACAAAAGACAGAAAAGCATTGGTGTAAGGGCGGATCTACGGCGGTATTATGGATCGGTCTAGTTGTCTATATTTCTGGGCTTAAGTGTAAACTATGTGCTTTTAATTACAACATTTTATTGTAAAAGAGTGGAGCGCTGAAATAGTAAACAAATACTAATATTAACTTGCTGGTGGAAGCTGCATGAGATGAGATCACACAAGAGCATAACGTTTATACCGCTAAAGAATTACCAAAGGGAAGAAAAGATATCTTGTCCACGAACAAGAACTCTACATTTTACCATTGTTGACGCATTATTCTTATGGACTTAATTGCCAAAAAAATTAGAGTTCAAAATGTCAGTGAAAGTCGTATCTCCTCGCTGCTGGCCCATGTTTTTTTGAGTTCGATAAATTGTTGCTTTGAACAGACTGTTTAATGTAGAGCCACCTACTAGTCGTGCTGCAACTCCAGTTCGAGCGCCAATCTCCGTAACCAGCTTCCCGTAACATCGCTTAACTTGATTTCTCAACAAATAATACAAAATTGATATATTTCTTTGTAGTTTTCTCAATACTATTTCCACAAGTGGAGAATTAAATGGTAGACCCGCCCAGAGGTACGCATAAAAGGGAAAGGCTACCAATAACAGTTCAGTAACCATTGATTTCAGTGGGACCTTTAACAACTTACTTCCCTTTTTACACATCAATATACAATGTCACTTATATATCAATATTATTTTATTTACACTCTCCATGTACAGGTCTATATACATTTTATACAGGCACCTATATCATTTACACTATTTGAATTCAATATTTACAAGTCAATATATATTAATGGGTTTGTTATAGCCTTGAAACCTGTTCATGTTCTAAGTCTATTACGTAACCTTTCTCACAAGTGCAAACATGACTGTGATTCAATATTCCATCATGAAATGCCATTCAGTCTTCCGGCTCCATCATCAGATTAGTTTAATAGTACCATATTATTGTATTGTCATCAGAACTACATACAGCTTACAATGTTTAAGATGCTACGATCCTTGGAAGATAGTTAAATTAGTTACCTTAGATATAAATCGTATAAACCCAAACTCGATAAAAAAAAATATGTTTACTAGTAAACAATCCAAGGTTCCATCATCCACTTTCCAGTCCGTCGTCAGTTCCTCGTTATCAGGAGAAATTAACAGAATATGTTAAGACGAATCGAATGAACTCAAACTCGATATGTTTAATAGAAGGCAGCCCAAGGTTCCATCAGCCACCTTCCAGTCTAACATAAGACCAGCTGGATAGTACTATAATATTATATAGTACTATCCAGCTGGTCTTATGTTAGACTGGAAGTCATCTAATCTAAATATAAGTTTTATGATGATACAATAATTAGAAGTGCGTGTAATTCATATTCTTAGATTCCATTATATAGTTGCTTACATATACAATTAAAAGAACCTAATGCCGCAATATAACGCCGCATTTTATCTTGCGATTAATTTACTCATCAGTGGGGATCGAACATCGATGAAATGTCAGACGCTATCTCGATAGCCTGACATTTACAAAAGTTCTGAACTAGAAACGCTAATTTAATTTTTTTTTGTTATTACAGTCATTATACACTCGAAGCGTAAGAAGGAATGATAACTCTTTGCCGTGACCTAATTTTCATAATCTGGAAATAGCTTAATGCAATATGCATATAATATGTGTATACTGAACCGAGTGTACTGCCCGCAACTACGTTTGCTTGTACTATAAAACATAAAATAACGTTTCCAATCTAGTCCTACCCTATACTCTCCAAGGCACTTCCATGCTTTATTTCAGCGTTAAACGCCGAATAATTCCAGCTGTACATTGTTTGTCAGTTGCTCAGTAGTGGAGGGTTTTAGATCTATAGATTCCGCCCTCTGCTTATGCCCTGCTTATCAGCTTCACGCTGTATCTCGCACACAGCAGGGTAGACAGAGGGAACTTAGTGTTAAGACACTCTGTTCCCCACTTGAGCAAAGAAATGGAAATATAAATTTAAGTAAATATTTAATCTCCTCAAGTGGGGATTGAACCCACAACCAGCGGTTTTACAGTCACACTTCGTGCCGTTTCGCTACGACTCGCCTCGTCTTTTTTAAAGCATACGATATAACGACGTTCGGGCTTTCATTTTTTTAATTAACTTATGATACTTATTTTTTTCAAAAGGAGGAGGTTCTGTGTTCCTTAACTATATTTTCCTCTCCGTCATTTGTGGAGAAATTAAAAAAATATATATTTTTATTTTTAAGATCAAACTTTCACATTGTCCCCATTAGTATAATTTTATTTTTGAAATCAGTGCTGGCCAAAAAAATATATTAAAAGATAACTATTAAAAAAACCGAACAAACGCAAAAAAAAAATGAAAAAAGTAACCATGTTGACACCGACTCCAAAAATAACAGATTTTAAATACTTATTTATTTTATAATTTTCTCTACTTTGCAGTATTATTAAAATCTAATAAATAATATGTATAATTTCATTTTTGTTTATTTCATATAAATGTAGTATTGAAGTATTTTTTTTATTGTTATTTTATTTAAAGAGTGGGGAACGGAGTGTCTTAACACGAGGTTCCCTCTGCCTACCCTGCTGTGTGCGGGATACAGCGTGAAGCTAATTTAATTTTTTTTTTTTTTATTTATAGAGCATATTATCTTTTCCGATTACCAGCTATTTTATAAATATTTCATAAACTACGTACATAGATAGTTTTCTATTTTATTCGTAAAGAAATATTTTATTATTATGTTTATTCCTCTAACTACAAACCTACAAACCTGTAAAGCAAATAGAACAAAGCCAATAAAAAAATAAGCCTTAAGTATTGATGTCAATGATGACAAATGTCCTGTGCAGTTTGGGAAAACCTAGCGCAGCGGCACACCGCCTAATTGTAAATGCGACAGTTGTGGGTTCGAACCGACTCGAGGAAATGTATATTTTTATTTCCTCGCCCTTGCAACGAGACAAAGCGCGGCGTTGAGTTCCAAATCCTTCCACCAGGTTCCTTCTAAATAGCTAAAAAAATATCTTTTTCATCATAATAAATTTAATTGCAATAAAACATAGGTACATTATTAATATGGATAGCAATAACAGATTAAATATATTACGTTTATTATGAATATTTAATTATACTATTTAGGCATAAAAGTATATTGATAGCCTGAGTCTCAAGTTATAGGCGAGAAATTGTAAAAAATAGCAAAAACACCATAAAATAACTCTTTTCTTTTTATTTTTTTATAGAAGTCAAAAGCTGTTTTTTATATAAATGTTATATCTATATATCTGTTCATAAGTTATGAACAGTAGAAAAATAAGATAAATAACATATTGTATATTCGAACACTTATAGGATTTTATATCATAGGCGTCGATATATTCTAATGTTAATAATAATATAACATTTATAAAGTGGGGAACGGAGTGTCTTAACATTAGGTTCCCTCTGCCTACCCTGCTGTGTGCGGGATACAGCGTGAAGCTGATTTATTTTAAAATTTTCATAGCATTCTTAGGTTATAATTTTCATAATACACTATCATACCATGTTCATATTAGAACAAAAAATTAAAAATCTATATGGCAACAGTTTGAAAACTTCTAAATCATTAAACAAAAGAATATAAATTATTAACTTTAAAAAAAGTATATATTATATACATATAATTTAAATTACAATAATAAAAAAACAAATTCTTTTTAAGTAACATATTCTATTAACTTTATAACTATACATAGTAACAGTGATATAATATATTTTTAATAAATAACTTGTCTACATTGTGCTTTTTTATTTGATTAGCTACTTTACTATATAAGTATAATCATTTAAAACGTCGTTATATTTCAAATATTTCTTATATTTTAAAGAAACTATTTTTCACTTTTCATACAAGACAGTATACAAAGATATTTAATAACTAGACTGTATAGAGAGGTAGACAGAGGGTACCTATGATAGAAATTCCGACATAAATGTCAGACATTAATGTATGTATTATTAATACTTGTATTGATTTCTTGTGTGGGTATTGTCTGTTTGTAGATGTAAGGAAATTACGGCCAAGCTTGGACTTTCAAAGTTCGAATTTTTTTAACTAAACTAGACACTTCGAAACAACGTATTCATATAGCGGTTGAAGCGAAACTAATTATCGTTTCACAATTATTTTTGCAATTAGAGACACTCGTGTTTATACAGACACACTCGATGTATGAACCATGTATAGTGCCGTAGTGTATTCGTAATATTAAGACAATTTTCGAGACACTGCGCATTTGGTGCCGGAACTCAACGCTACGCTCTGTCATATATCGGTTTAAGAACAGGAAAATAAAAATAATTAAATATAATATTTTTTACGAACATCTAGTATATATTTTCTGGTAGGGACTGGTACTTTAGCTTTGAACAGATTTGTTCCGGCCATCATCGTCTTTTTTTATTTTTCTAGTATTCTGGGATAGACAAGACTATTCTGAGGTGGGTACAGTCAACAACTTGAACTCTAAAAATTGAACTCTATCTAATAGCGCTACTTTGAATATATTATGCTAATTATATTTAAACTGTTCTTCTTCTTCTTCTTCTTCCGTGCCTTTTCCCTTTATTTGGGGTCGGCCCTCCTTGTATTCCGGCGCCAAGTCAGACGATCTTGGGTTATTTACAAGGAGGAGATTTTGACTATGAGTTTTACGGCCGTTTTAATTATATTTAAACTGTTATATAAAATTAATATTACATACATTATATGAGAATACATTTAGAAAAATAATATTCAGTATACCATATTACATTGCCCAGTTCTAGCTACTAAATTAGTATAAAGAGTTTTTATGAAATGCTTGTTGTTCAAACAATTTGTTTAAATATTAGTCATTTTAAACAAATATTTAAATGAAACTTGTCCTATAACTGGTTATTTTCTCATTAAAGTAGGTAAATATGAAGAACGGTGTAACAAAGTAGTGTCAAGACACTCTGTACTCCATTGTCCATCTGATTTAGAAACTTTACGTGTTAAGTAATAAAATAAAAAACTACGTCTTATAGACGCATATAATTGAAAATGATATAAGTAATGATTCCATAAGTTGTGGTGCAGGAGCACAAGCGTGCGACAAGTTGTGGGTGGTATTTTCATTTGCTCACTCTGGTAACAAGGTAAAGCGCGGCGTTTAGTTCCGCCACTCAATACGCCATGCCTCCAGAACCTGGAGAACAGAAGTATCTTAATGATAACGGTGAAACTTGAAACTGTGAACAAAATCATTTCCCAGAGTGAAATCGAACCCGCAACCAGTATCTATACAGTAATATACTGTCGCATGCCTCTATAGACAGCTTAAGCTATACTAGAATCACAATCATCTATGTTTTGATGTTTTTCTTGATAATTTTTTATTGGTTGTATCAATGATATTAGCATGCCAGCTACTATAATCCATCCACCTGCTAAATAAAAGGACAGTTCCCAGGATAACGTCACGTCGTAGATTAGACCTGGAAATTAATTTAGAAATTGTAAAAAAAGTAATTTTAAATATGGAATAAATTAGTTATAGAGCAGTAAGAAAGCAAACATGCAGGAAACGAAGTGTCTTAACACTAGGTTACCCCCGCCTACCCTGCTATTATATACATACAGCGTGAATTAAATTTCAATAATTACCTGACAAAGGCGGTCCAATTAAATGGCCAATACCCTGAGCCAGTAACACTAATCCATACGCTGAAGTAAAATCATCTAAAGATACCAATTTCACTAAAAGATTTGGTGTAAAAGTGAAAGATGCTGCAAATAATAGCCCAAAAGCTGCAGAAATCGAAGCTAAGACCAGATAGTTTGATGCCGCAGGTATCGCTGCCACTGAGCCACCGCATAGTATTAAACATATAGCGTATAGGTTACCAATTGACACGTTCGGAAAATCGCCTATCCAGCCAAGTGACACCTGAAAATTTTAAATAAATTATCTCTCTATATATATATATATATATATATATATATATATATATATATATATATATATATAT
>JAATLQ010033216.1:0-17022 GCA_013421005.1 Heliconius erato x Heliconius himera | reverse complement strand
TGCACCTGTACGTTTAATAAATGCACCACAAAGTCGCAATATCGCCTTTGAGGGCCGCTCGATTTAATACCCATTCGTGCCGTAGAGCAGATTTTATACTACGAAAGAAACTCTCATATATTTTTACTCAAACACGTCGAAAATAGAAAATGTAATATGCATTATCCTGCAAATGGTATAAAGCAACGCTGCTGCGTATTTTCATGTTATTTCTGTTTATGCATCTTGTTTTCAAATGTATTTTCGGTATTTTTTTTTATTTTTACTGTAAGCCAGTGAGTTTTGTCTTTAATTATATGAAATTTGTGTTGAGTGAGTTGAGTTGACATGTAGGTTCTGTGACATTTTTTTTTATTAGCGTCACGCTGTATCCCGTACACAGCAGTGTAGGCAGAGTGAACCTAGTGTTAAGACACTCCGTTCCCCACTTTCCTTCCTTACGACACTCGGTGTCGAGGTAAATCGCAGCGTTGAGTTCCGCCACTCAACACGTAATGCCTCCAGAATTCGGCAGAAAATAGGTAACGGTGTGTCTTAAAACTAGATTCCGTCTGATTAGTCTGCTGTGTACGGGAAACAGCGTGACGCTAATAAAAAAATTGTCATAGAACCTACATGTTAAATTTCAACTTTTAAGTATAGTCTCGGTTGTGCATTTTTTATAACAAAAGAATTAAGCAATATCTACAAAAATACATATAATGTATATAAATATAATGAATGTATATGACTATACGTTTCATCTAATATACTACTAATCATACAAAGAAAACGCTCAATATGACGACGAACCACAACAAAACAAGCAAAATATTCTTCTCTTAATGACACCATCTCAATTTGGGTTACGTGACCACAGTTCAGATGACCGTATCAAGAGATCAAAGCGAGGACAAAATACACGATTTCATTTCACAAAGCGCTGTAATCTGTTTGGCGGTCGAATACCAAGAGCTCAGTCATTTTTACCAATTTACCTCCTTTGACGGTTACAAAGTTATTAAGGTTATCGCGAATGTCCATATTGAATATTAATGAATTCAATGTTTGTACTGAGTTTTTCGAATTAATATTTACTTTTCTGTTTACACATAACGGCCGTAGCATGTACCTATGTATGTACGTGTCGTCGTGACGCAGTGGATTCGCTTGAATGAATTGTTTTGACTTCCTCGCTCTGCTAATAAGACAAAACGCGGTGTTAGGTACTGCTACTCTACACGCAATTGTTAAGCTTAATGTTTTATACTTTTCTAGTAATGATATACATCCTTTCACGCTATATCCCACATATAGTAGGGTACACAAAGACATTTCCAATTGTTGAGTGGCGGAACTCAACGCCGCGGCGACGGCCTAAACCTATAGTTTTAACATTTATTTATTTTACATTTTTTTGTATATATTCAATGAGTATACAATATTATATATTTTCAAACATTATACAACAATATTTTAGTTTACAGAATACAGGTTTAACACTGTTTATTCTAGTCACGTATCCCACTTCTAGCTACTGGACTTAATGAAGCATTTGTCCTTTTACTGCTTTTTGATAGCAGTCCCTATGGGACTGTAAACATACTGTAGTAAATATTGCCTTACGATTGGGTACTGATAAAATCTAACCTTTTCGAAATTAAAGGTGACTAAGAATTAAATACAAACATTATTATATATACGAATACATATATAAATGTAAAGGGATCCGAATGAGTTTAATTTGGAATGATGGCTTAAAATTGGATTTCTTGTTGTGGTTTTTTTTCTTTTCTATAGCACCTTGGATATAGTAGTGTAAGCAGAGAGAACTTGATGTTAGGACACCGTTCCCCATTTAACATCTAACTTTTGTGACATTACATGTTGTGTGGCAAAAATCAACATCATGCTTTGTATTATTATCAGAAACGAGGAACTAATAATAGAAATATACGCGAATAGAAACACAACATTAAAAATATTTTAAATTTTCATAGTCTCACAAAATCAAGTAGATGCCATTACAATGCCTTTGAAATTGTCAGAATGTGAACTGAGATTTATACAGTAGTATATTACTCACGTTTTATCTAATTCACATATAATAAAAAAATGCTACAATGACAGATCACATATAGTTCAGGATAGCATGTGACATGGGAGCAGTTATAGAAAAAAAAGTCAGATAGCAACAAGCGTTTCGGGCCTAAAGTTATAAATTGGATTTTATTCAAACTAGAAAGTAGGCAACGGAGTGTCTTAATACTAGGTTCCCTGTGCCTACACTGTTTCATACCCTGGCACAAACTAATTATTATTAAATAAACATTTTTTTTACTCCCCTTGTAGATATCAGAAGCAGAAGGAAACTAGTGTTAAGTCAGCTTCACGCTGTATCCCGCACACAGCAAGGTCGACAGAGGGAACCTAGTGTTAGGACACTCCATTCCCCACTTTCCGCCGAATTCTGGAGGCATTGCGTGTTGAACTAGTGTTAAGACATCCATTATTCACTTTTTTTTTACCCTATTTTCGAGAAAACGCGTATTGAGTCACGGAACTCTCGGAACGTTGTCTTATTATAAGAAGTGAAAATGGAACATACAAACTTCTATGTATCTAGTCAGTCGCTAAGCCGTTGCGGCACGACGGCCTTTCGAAAAAGATTTCCTAAGCCACAAAAATACAAAATATATGAATACAGTACAAAATAAGCAGAAAATTATAACAAAATTCGTTGACAAACCATAATTAATTAAATAAATCATTTCAACCCTTAAGAACGGGCGAGGGCTGAATTAATCTGACGAGGCGGATCTTTTTCATTATTCTTTTTTTTTATTTCTTATCTTTGGCCTTGAGTAATTAATTTTTTCCTTTACGTCCAACTCTAATTGGTATCATTGGCGCGAAAACAAGGTTCCTTAGATGTCGATGTAACTTGGTTTAGATGTTTTAATATTTTTTGTGCTATCTTAAATTAATGTACGCATTATGTAAAAGTTTAAAGAGATGGTTCTTGTATATAATATAACGTTATAATAAGATTAAAATTGACATTATGTAACAATTTTTAAAACTCATAAAATATTACAACCATAAACTTACTATTAAAAAAAAATTATACAAAGCAAGTCAATCGTTAGCAACTTCAAAAACACTATGAAATATGACAAAATTCATATAAAATAACAAACAAACCAACTATTGTAAAACATTACTTTTTCTATCCACTACTTCGTAGAAAATACAATACAGTCAACGAGTCGTGGTTGACGACTAGCTGTAGACGGCTGAGTAGATTTGATTAAGAATTTTTTCTTAGTTTTGATTATTTTCTTCCCGAGTGAACAAAGTACAAAAGTTGATAAAACCTAACTTCAGACCACGACTCGTCGAGCGCACTGTAGGAAGCATTTTACAATTCCAAGTGATATTCACATCTACCCTCCGTAAACTATATAAGGCTGCGCTCTGGCCTCTAACACGGCTGTAAATAATACAACTACGTTTGACACATTCATATTACCAGTTAAATATATTATTAAGTGTAACTGTGTATGTTCCGTTTTCCTCTATCTGCTGAACTTTGTTCGCCATATAAAGTCCCCTTTTTAGCTTCACGCTGTATCCCGCACATAGCAGGATAGGCAAAGCGAAAACAGGAACCTAATAATGTTAAGACACTCCGTACTCCATATAAGACACTGCGTTCCCCAATTTCTGCCGAATTGCAGTGGCGAAACTCAACGCCGCGCTTTGCCTCGTTACCAGAACTGTGATTTCTACACAGCAGTACTGTACAGCAGTGTATTTATATATAATTATTATTAATTATGAAATTTTCATTATCATCATTATTAATAAAGGGATATTAGTCAGAAACAAATGTGTTGACACACTAGCAAAATGTAATTAAATTGATTTATCGTATCAAACAGTCATTAATTGTGTATACTTTATAATAAACCTCCCGGGTCATTTTAATTATATATTTTAAACATTTTACTTTTAAAAAAAGATATAAAATATATTATTTTTGACATAGTGGGATTTGAATCCACACCTCTTGGAAACCGTCCAACCGTTCGGTTACGTATTCTACAAAAGCGCAAATTTTTTTTAAGTATGGAATAACATTAAAAAATGTTAAAAAGATTCGTCGGATGTTTATATACATTGATTTTTATTTGATGTATATGTATGTATTTTGTTGCTTCAATCCCCATTCGCAAAAATGATTAAATATATTTAAATAATTTTCATTTTCTCTATCTAGTAGTGCGGAGTAGAGTTGTGCCAGAAAACTAAAAAATCCTGAAAATGAAAATAAAACTCTTTCTTTCAAAAAACGTAACCTATACTACAAATATTAAATTTCACCCGACAATACGAAATCGTAATCATCGTGCTTGGCAACTGCGATATTGTCAAATCGGTTTTATTGTAAAGAAAATAAAGAAAACTTTTCCATATATCTTTTTATTGCATGTTATTTAAATATATATTTTTTAAAACGCTAGTCATAATAGGCTACTTCGATTCACTATTTCGATTTGCGTTCGCGGGGATTATTAATTAGTAACTTTTATTTCTTCGTTCTGGCAACAAGGCAAAAGGTGACGTTAAGTTCCACCATTCAACAAGCAATGTCTTGAAAATTGGGCGGAAAATTTGAAAAGAAGTATCTTTATACTGTGCGATGCGTCTGCATACCATATATACAGCAGTATCGTAGATATACCATATGCCGGATACACGTGAAGCTATATATTTTAAGTAAATTAGTTATTTTGTGGGACCTATTGCTCTCTATTATTTATTTTTGACGTAAAACATTATAGGGAAAGGTTTGGATTTTGAACCTACGTCCCAAATATCCTCTAATGGCGTTTTTTAGATTTACGCTGTTGCGTGACAGAACTCAACACCGCGCTTTGTCTTAGAGGAAAAGAAAGCAAGTAAGTATTACGCCAAGTGAGATTCGAACTGAAAACCGTCATGCTTACAAACAAACAATATAAATAAATAACGAATAAATGGCATTTTTTTTTAACTTCACGCTGTATACCGCAAACAGCAGGGTAAGCAGAGGGAACCTAGTGTTAGGACACTCCGTTCCCCACTTTCTGCCGAATTCTGGAGGCATTACGTGTTGAGTAGCAAAACCTAACGCCGCGCTTTGTCTCGAGACCAGAACGAAGAAATGGAAATATAAATTTAAGTAAATATTTCACCTCCTCGAGTAGGGATCGAACTCACAACCAGTCGGTTTTACAGTCACACTTTGTGCCACTGCGCCACGACTGGCCTCAAATATAAAGTTACACAATATAATTAAAAATGTATTAATAATTTTTGATTTCAACAACTCGTTTTCCATTCAATTAAGAGTTCCTCGTTTTAATGAACGAAACATAAACAAGGCTAAAATGAAATCCTCCGCCTTTGAATTGGGTTAACCATTTTAATTACAAGGCCAGTGTATCTATAGATACATACTTTGCTAACCAAGAAAGGAATCGACGTATTCTAGATTCTAAAGTTTGAATGTCTATCTATACAACCTATATAAAATACTTCCGTTACTGAGTGACCGACAGACAACGCGCCTACGTAACTACTGGACTTTGAAATCTATTTATATATAGCGTAGAGTAGCGGAGCACTAAACTAATTTGAACTCAAATTTCTGATATTTATAATAAATAAAAAATTAAATTAAAATTCCGCCACTGATCACATTATGTCTCAAAACCTGGACGGCAAGTAGGGTCAATTAACAGTAGGTTTCCTCTGCCTGCTGTGTACTCGTACAGGATATAGCGTGAATCTAATAAAATATGTCAAAAGTGACAGAACTACTAATTGACAGATAGCAAAAAAAACATTGACCCCACTTCAAAGTAGGAGGAAGAATACTTTTATAAGTTTGTAATATCTTTTAAACCACCAAAAATAATATCTATACAAGTATTCCAATTTAGTTCAATTTAATAAAACATATGTGAACGTGAAAGTAACTAAATCAATAAGATGCAAATGCGCGTTGTCAGCGTGACTCGTCTCGGATAAACGTTGCTATAACGAGTGTACAGATAACATTAAAAAAGCTTCAATCCATCATGCTATACTGTCATAAGCAGACAATTTAGAACAAACCAAGGCTACCAACGGTTTTGCAGGTTTATGGTAATTGCTTAATAGATACCGCTGTGGTGTTGTGGTAAAATGTCTGACTCTAAACGCCATGGTGGTGGGTTCGATTTCCACTCGGAGGTTTTAATTATTATCATTTACTCGCTCTTATAACAAGACAAAGTTCTGCTACTCAACACACAATATGTTGAAAATTGGGCGGATAGTGGGAATGTCTTAGCACAAGGTTTCCTGTGAAAATATACATTTATAGTTAAATAAATATAAATAGTTAAACTGTATATATTTTTCTTTATTCATTGAACATCTAATTAATATATTGTAACACCATTATAGCACAGAGGAGAATTTGTGACTGATAATTTGACGGTTGTGGGTTCGAACCCACTAAAGAATGTTTTTTAAGCACATTGCTATCAGGTCATTAATTAAAAAAAGCAAATTGTTTCATATGTTCCGCCAACCAACATACGATATGAAATGTACGATATGAATTTCTCTCAATTTAATTTTTCCACGCTGCTGAACCCAAAAAAAAACAAATATCCATACAGAGTTTTCTCCAAGTCAAGAAGTCAGAACGTAGATTCCGAGCTAAAACAAAATTTAGTACCAACATTAATAATACTTGCAATAAATACTAAAGATTTATACTCATCATAACTTATGCAAATAAGGATATTAAGCTCAGATGCACGGGACTGTGACTAATTGAACTATTTTGAAAGCTTTAATGAAAGCTTCGTTTATTTATATATGAAATAGATATTTGTTAGTTCAAGTACTTTTCAGAAAGAAGTTTAAATATGAATTAAAATTTGTTTTTTTTTAATAATATTAAATAATTTAAATGTGAATATGACACTGGTCATAAGAGGTACAATTTTTTGCTAACTTTTGATTTATACATTCGTAGAGCTAATCCGAAACAGTTGAGGCCGTCGTCGTGGTGCAGTAGTGAATCGTCTGATACTAAATGCTAAGTTTTTAGGTTCGATTTCCACTCTATTACCTCACTTCTTTAAGAACAATAAGCGCGGCTTAGTTTCGCCACTCAACGCTCAAAATTTTAGCGAAAATCGATGATCGGAATGTTTTAACACTGGGTTCCCTCTGCCAACACATGTAGAGTACGGGATGCAAAGTGAATCTGAAAAAAAAAACAATTATTTAAATGAGCTCTAAAAAGTCTCGGAGAATAATTCCATACAGTAGTACTATTTTACTTATAATAACAAATCAGTCACAGAACAACAATTTACCACGTGCTGCATTTGAATGGCTCATCCATATCCATCCTGTTCCGGACCAAGAATAATGACTTAAGTTTCTCGCCGTTTATAAATATTTGCCAAGGTCTAGTCGACTCTTAATCATGTGGGCTCTTGAGCTATATTGTGAGAAAAACAAAAATAATCTTTGTGTTTTCTCTTTTCTAATTACGTACGTTTCTGTGTAATATACCTACTGTTTTATACAGAACCTGTTTTTTTAGTTGTATTAATTTTATTTTACCTTTATTTATATTGAGGGCGCAGGGGTGCAAGTGTGTGAATGCAAATGCAACAGGTTGTGGGTTCGATTACCACGCGGGAGTATAAAATATTTCATATTTTCATAATCTCGCTCTGATAAAGAGGCAAACCACGGCGTTGAGCCCCGCCGCTCAACACGCAATGCCTCGAAAATTTGGGAAAAGTAGGAAACGAAAGACTTAATAAGAATGGAGTGTTAACACTAAGTTCCCAGATTCCAGGTTCAATTGTAAGATAAATTGTTTATAGTATTCATTCATTCCCAATTTAACATATAAAACAAGGGAATTAAATATGCCATAAACTTATATAAAATCTTCTTTAATAAAACCAAAAAAAAGTCCTTATATATTTTACTTTACTTTCAGCGTTTTTAATTAAACACGGCACGTAAATTTAAAAAATATCGTTTATTTCATATATTTTTTTCCTTGTATTCCGCATAGAGTAGGGTAGGCAAAATAAATCTTGTGTTAAGACATCCATTCCCCACAATCTACTCAAACTTGGAGATATTGCTTATCGAGTGTCAGAGCTAAAGTCATTCCCCCAATTGGGAATCAAACTCACAACTGTCGTTTAGTGTCGTAACAGTAAACGGTACACCGGTACCATATTGGACTTTTTCATCAAAATAAACCTATTAAAAGTGTTAAACACAATAAAGCCCATAATTATCTCAACGTTGTTTGACGAAAGCTTACTTCGCTTGAACAAGTCTTTGTTTAGTCCTTAAGTGGGTAATGGAAAACAAAACTCTCTACTCCATCTCAATTGCTACCCTTGTTTCTCTTAATGCGATAGTTCCTGGGGCGTGGGGTGGTACAAAAGTTAAGCTGTTTAGTTGTAATTGCAATTATTTTATAGAGTAGACTTCCTTTTTGTTAGCTTCACACTGTATTCCGCACATAAAAAGGTAGAGGGAACATGGAAAGTAAGTTTTACAACGGTTCGTTCACCACTTTCCGCAAAATTTTTGAGGTATTAGCTGGTAAGTGGCGGAACTCAACGCCGCACTTTGTCTCCAGTACCAGAGCGAGGAAATTAAAATATTAAATATTTCATTTGAAAGAGTGGGATTCCCACAATCTGTTGTTTACAGTCGCACGCTTGTGTCCCCACACCACGGCTGACCACGTTTCATTTAACAAATAGATTTATTTAGTTGGCTTTTCAATTTAGCACTACACTTATCTAGCAATTAGAATCGTTAGTAGATACATACGAGTACTTTTTTTTCACTTTTTGCACAAAATCTTGTACTATTGGGCTAGGCAATTTTTTATGCAGCCGTGTCTTTTAATTAATATGACCAATTCTATTAAGAAATATATACAATAAAATAAACCACAAAGTTATCTTTTAGATACAGATGAAATTTTCCAATAATAAATTTTCTGATATCATATATTCATCAATCGTAATCCCATTGAGAAAACACTGAAGCAGCTTAAAAAGGACACAAAGCTATTAAGAACCGAATAAAGCCAAATTGTCAGTAATAAATCTTAGCGGAGGACAAAAGTATAAGCCCGTAAGAAAATAGAATTAAATAACTTTGTTAATACTTAGAAGTCCAAAAATACTAATAATATGTAAGAAAATTAATATTTAAAAAAAGTTTTGTGATACAGTATACATCTCATCATTTTATGAATCTGGCTATTGCCTAAAATCCAGCAATTTTGGTCAATAACCAGATTAGCTAAAATTACAAATTATTTTATTCTTTACATTCCGTTTTAAAAAATAATGTAAGTTAAAACCGACATGGCATATGATAACGTGACGATTTTGTGGTCATTTCCTATTTGGGGGAATGAATTACTTTTATTTCCTCGCTCTAGTAACACGATGAAGTTCCACCCCTCAACGTCTCGAAAATTGAGTGAAAAGTAGGGAACAGAGTGTCTTGTCATTAGGTTCCCTTTGTCTATAATAGCCAATCGGAATAATTCCACTGCACTAAATATGATATGAAAAGACTAACGTTTTAATTTAAAAAAAAACCTTCCCGCTTTGTATCGCATCAGCACTCCGTTCGTTATCTTATTTTTTTTCTTTTCCTTTGTATAGAAACGTTAAAATGTAAAAGTATGATATATTCAGATCCACCCCGTATGGGATTAAATTAATCTGATGGATCAGCATTTCCTTATAGAATGTTTTCGGATTTCGGAGCAATTTGTAAATAGATTCACAAAAAAAGTCACAAAAGATTTTATGGATATCGAGCTAAGTTATTATAAAAGTACAGTGGTAGAAAGCCATCACAGTTACAGCTTCTATTCCCATCTGAGAGGAAGGAAGGAGAAATTTGTACTAAATTTTGTGAAGGCGACTAACAAGCAAACTAACAAAAATTTGAACGGAGCGTATGAGAGAACCTAAATTATATGTATGAAAACTGTTCGTTATTATCCTTCTTATTTCTCCTATGATATAATTTGCCTATGTTGTTTATAAATATTTTCAATTAACTTCGACACTCTAGATTTATCAAGTAAGAGTGTGTGGCAAGACAGCCAGAGGAAAACCTATATGATTCCAAAGGGGGATTGACAGTCGAGAGCACAGTTTTAATAAAAATAGAGGATAAGGATCCTCGAGTTAGCAGGTTTGAAGAGAGGTTGATGATAGTGGAAGAGACGAAAGAATTTTGCAGAAATTGTAGGGTTTGGCGCTCAGTGCTTTATGGCTAAAAAAAGATACTGTTGTAACCACTCGACGAAGTGATTATCCGTTTTACGGATTTAATTAAACAACGAACGGGAAGTAGACTTCATATGCCATGACGGAAGTAGACTCTTGAATCACTAGCACTTTACATATTTTTAAGAATATGTTAACATAACAAGCGTGCCAAACAAAAGAATAAAAAAGTTTGACGAGCATTAACGTTAGTTAAAAAATACCAAAATTAAATACACACACACAGGGTAGGCAGAGGGAACATAGTGTTAAGACTCTCTGTTACCCACTTCCGAATTCTGGAGGCATTGCGTGTTGAGTGGCGCAACTCAACGTCGTCTCTACACCAGAGCGAAGAAATAAAAATATAAATTTAAATAAATATTCCATTTCAGTCATATTTTGTGCCCCTGCGCCACGATTGAGTGGTAAGTGAAAAAAATATAAAGAAAATAAACAAATTACGTAACTTACAAAAATTTGTGTATGTTTAAACATTTACCGATACCTAACGGGGCTTATATTACAGCCACACTACAAAGCCGTGAACAAAGAATTGAATCGGTCCTAGATATTTTATTTGTGAAGTCGTGCTTGATAAAATTTACATATAAAATACACGATAAATAAAATATATAGACGGAGTTCACCTCATTCTGTATGCAAACTGTCCTCTGGCCGGTTACCGGCATAAGTCTTTCTTATCTCTTTTATATGATTATGAGATTTCGTTGTTCTTTTAATCGTGCGTATAAATAATATCGGTAGAGAAAATTATTTTAAGGGTCGTCGAAGCGTAGCTGTACAGTCTACAGATTCTAACTGTAATGGTTATGGTCGTTAAATTATAGACATAAAACGGCGTCGAATTCCGCCACTTAACATGCAATGTCTTGAAGATTGAGTGTCTCAATACTAAGTTTCTTCTGCCTACCGTAATAAAAAATTACAGCGAGAAAGTAAACAAATATATAGATTATAGATTCAAGCTTAACAATAATACTTTCCTTAATTTTGGTCGATCGGAACATCACAAGAGAACTTTTCGATTTTCACCGTTTGAATCAGAACCATTAATCAACCAAACTATCAAGATAAGAAATAAAAATGGTCCAATGCGATTTGCCTTGATTGATCTTACGTAGCATCTAGAAATAGATGAGGGAAAAGGTTAATTTATATATTATTATACTTAAGTATATTGGTTATAAATACTGCGTCATCTTGATACGTAAACAGAACGGTAATAAAGTTCAAGAGTTTGTTTGTCTGAATGCGCTAAACTTAGTAGTTCCTACTTCAACTTCAAAATCATTTTTATAATGGGTAGCATATTTAGCGAGGCAAGTCATATTTCAAGACGCTTATAACCCACTGGATCCATGATAATAAAAATG
The DNA here is from genome assembly GCA_013421005.1 of Heliconius erato x Heliconius himera. Lineage (NCBI taxonomy): Eukaryota > Metazoa > Arthropoda > Insecta > Lepidoptera > Nymphalidae > Heliconius > Heliconius erato x Heliconius himera. The sequence continues at coordinate 5,258 of JAATLQ010033216.1, read as the reverse complement.
TCATGCGTCAATTTAATTTGACCATGGGGGCAAAGCCGCAAGCAAAAAAAAGGTAATCATTAAATAAATTACTTAACTTACTTAGCTTCACCCTGTATCCCTAGCGGGGTAGCCAGAGAGAACTGACCGCTAAACGCTACTGTCTCTACATACTTCTTTCTATTTAAATAATCTGTAAAATTTGATAAACATTACCTATTATAGGATAGAAGTCATGAATTTTACTAATGAAAAACTCAAGTAAAACCAACTAGTCACACCATAAAGAATATGCAAAATATTTTTAGAATCAACAAAAAAAAGGATTTCTCAAAAAGATTTCCTTTAACAACTCGAACCATTTCTCGACTCTCTACGTAACGTACAATTTGAGAATGGCGCATTTGACAGAGGACATCGCTGGGCGGTGACGAGGGTCACAAGGAACCCGTTCTTTCCGTGTTACGCCATTTAAAGTTTGTGATAGATGAACTTTGTTAGGTGAACACGTGACATGTGTATGAATATTTTAGTTAGCAGCATTGTGTTTTATATAGAGGTAATGATGGAGTTGAACGGTTATTTTGTTGTCTACCACAGTTTGTTTCTTATGATTGTTATGATGGTTTCGAATTCAAATCCAATGCTATATTATTTCAGGTAGAGGAAACCCAGTACAGTCCATGTCTCGCTTTCCGCCTATTTTTCTAGACAATTAAGTGCCATTACTCAGAGATTTATTGCCATAGTGAAGAAAGCAACTCGTTTCCTCCGATTGGGACACGAATCCACAACGTCACTGTGCCACAAGAGTCTAGGTTATATTTTGAATATAATATTGTCAAAAAAATATTTGAGAGAATTCATAGGTTTAAATTGTAATTGGAGGAAAATAAATATTATATGATAAATAACAGTGCGGCATTACGTTCACAAATAACGAAATAATCAAAAAAACCAATAAACTCGATTGCATAATCAAAGTTGTCAATCCTTTCAAAATATACATACATACGTACATACATAGATATATGGACCGTTTATTTTGAAAGTGGTGTAAGTCCATTTTTGAGAAATATGAGCTATCATGTAATTCATGCTTAATTTAATGTATTTTTTATATATAACTAAACTTAATTTCTCAAAAAAAACCCATGTTTTGTACAACTTAAAATCGGTCGGTAAATGAAATTGCATAATCAACGATTATGAAAGTGGTGTAAGTCCAATTGACAGAGGCAGATGGATGCCGATCAGTGTTTTGTTATTTCTCATTTATTTCAATCGCAAGGAGGTGGCTTCATGCTGTTTGAAGCACTTAGAAAATGTAACGACCCAAAGCCATGTTATTGCCTACAGTGACATGTGTACTGGACAAAATCGAAATTTACAAATGGCATTCATGTGGTTGAAGGTTGTCCAGTCGGAAAACAGCATTGATATAATTGACCACACATTTTTACTCTCGGGGCATTCATACCTTCCGAACGATGCAGATTTTGGCATCATAAAAATGGCATTGAGAAAAATGAATTTTGTGTACACACCACAAGATTACTATGATGTAATAGAGCGCAATGCTGAAAACAAGATAAATTCATTTTATATGAAATGAAACGGGTGAATTTAATTTCAACAAAAAATCTCCAAAATGCAATTAAAAAACAGATAAAAAAAAATACTAATGGGGAACAGGTCAATTGGTTGCAAACATATTGGTTGAGGTTCCTTAAAATTGCACCATATACCATTTTTTATAATACAACAATAGCGGACCCAGAATTTAAAATTATCAATTATTACCTCTACATCCTGGAAGACCATTAAAATGATCATTTATATTTTTATTATATGAAAAAATCGCCCTGGAACCTTTGTACCAAAATGCCAGACCTATTACGTACGAAAAATATAAAGACATGAAGCAGCTACTACCCTATATACCTCCGGTGTATCATGCATATTTTGAAACACTACCACATGCAGAGAATAATTAAATTCTTGTAATCAGTATCTTGTAATGACAATGTAATTGCGGTCTAAAATAAAATTTTATGTATTGTTATGCGTATTTGTAAACAAAATTATATTAAAATGAAGTATATTTTAAGCGATATTTGATTTTTCAAAATTGAAATTAAACGATTTTTACAATTGTCTAATTTTGAAAGTGGTGTAAGTCCATTTACAGTACATAAATATGTGTTATCGTAGTCTAATTAGCCAAAAACAAATTTATATACACAAATTAAATGTTCCGATTAAAGAGGCCGGTCGTAGCGCAGCGGCACGAGGTGTGACTGCAAAACCGACTGGTTGTGGGTTCGATCCCCACTCAAGGAGATGAAACATTTACTTAAATTTATATTTCCATTTCTTCGCTCTGGTGTCGAGGTTAAGCGCGGCGTTGAGTACTGCCACTTAACACGCAATGCCTCCAGAATTCGGCAGAAAGTGGGGAACGGAGTGTCTTAACACTACCCTCTGCCTACCCTGCTGTGTGCAGGATATAGCGTGAAGCTAATTTATTTATTTATTTATTTATTTTAAATTAAATGTTTTTAAAACAATAGAAACAATGCCAGACCTCATATGATTTACCTGTATTTTTAAATCAACAAATATAGTAACCTTTAATTTTCTCGAAACAAAAGAAAATGGACTTACACCACTTTCAAAATAAACGGTCCATATATAAACACATTATTATCCTTCTCTGGCAGTCGAGTAAGAAACCCAAAATTCTTTACACTTAAACTGTAATATACAGCGAGCACGTGAAGATAATAAAAATAATGAAAAAGGTATAAAATGATATTAAAAGAATATTTCACAATATTTTTCTGCTTTTATATCCATACAACACTGAAAGTTCAGAATTTAAATCACGTAAGCAGTTAGCGCAAACCGCCACAAGGAGCCGACAGCCATCTGTTACTTCTATAACTTTTGTCTTTATGAAAACCCATACCCATACTAGGTCTTGCCTGAGAAATTGTTTAAATATAAGTTAAATATATAGACAAGTAGATATACATAATGCCGTAATAGATGTGAGTTCAAATTCCTCATATGGGTCATTTTTCAAATTCCTTATATTAGCTCATTTTTGTTAACCTAACGCTATATCTCGCTTATAGCAGGGTAAGCAGAGGGAACCTAGTGTTACCACTAGGTTCCCGCTGCTTACCCTGCTATAAGCGCTTTCTTTCCTTTCCGCCTTTATTTTTCGAGACATTTTGTGCTGTGTGCCGAAAAACAACGCCGTACATTGTTAGTAACAGTTATGGAAATTAACGTATTTGGCAATTTATATACAATTAATTAGTCATGGAAATGATTTATAAAATTAATTAGTTAGCTGTTCCATGAAATTCGTAATCGATGATTGTGAAAATTTTACGTTCTTTATATAAGATTGCTGCAAAAGAAAAAAAAATCTTATTTGAAATTACAATGTTCGATAGTAGTAAGTTCAAAGTCAGAGAGTTCAAAATGCCTACAAATACTTATAATATTTAGCCTTCTATTTAGTCACCTTTGGATTTTGATTCAGCTACCCAACACTCTATGAGCAACTATATTTAGATATTATCCATAACAAATACAGCACTAAGCAGAGGGAACCTAGTGTTAAGACACTTCGTTCCCAACTTTCGAGAGATTTTTAGTGGCTTTACGTGTTGTGTGGCGGAATTCAACGCCGCGCTTATTGCTTGATACCAAAGCGAAATGAAAATAATAATTAATTCCCCCGAGTGAATATCGAACGCAAAACCATCGCGTTACAGTCACACTTGAGACTGTGCCACGAGGTTCGCGCTGTTGAGGGATACAGCGTGAAGCAGAAAAAAAATACAGCACTTGAACATATATATAACATTTAAAGTGTTGAAATGTATAATATCCAATACATATAAAACTTATATCTGCCTTAGTCATATTTGTTTCATATAACGTACATTTCTTATTATACGAGATATCTTTGGCTTGTAGGTCCTTGTTGAATGTAGAGAAGTAGACACACAAAGAACAGAAGACAACAAAAAAACAATCGAAATTTTACGTTTTATAATCCACACAAACGAAACTACCGTTTACTGCTCGTATTATATTATAAAAAAATACATAATTATTAAAATAAGTAACAAATACCCCATACTTATCTATATATGTTATTTAGATAACGGAACTAAATTCGGAAAATTATTGCAAAATTAGGCAATTTGCTTAAAAAGGTCAGTCTTTGCTTAAAAAGGTAATCCAATTATATTTAATGTGTGGCTGGACGTAACATCATTTTGAATATATCGGGACAAGTGTGTTTTTATACTTATTTAGAAAACGTATAAAATATGAACATAGCGGGACTCGAACCCGCGGCTCCTGGAAACCGACCAGGCGCTCTGACCACTGAGTCATACGTTCTTAACGTTCTTAACGTTCTTATATATTTTTTTATACGTTTTCTAAATAAATATTTTTCTTTCCTAACTGTGGATTAACACTTTAAAAAATGTAAAAATAAGTGTGTTTTTTATTATCTCAGAGCTCATCGTGGCACAGTTGAACAGTGTTTTACTGTTTAACCAACACCCGACTGTAAGTTCGATATTCATTCATTGGGTGCAATTAATTATTTTTACTTTTTTTCGCACTGGTATCATAAGTGTTGAGTTCAGTTCCGCCACTCAACACGAAATGTCTCGAAAATTGGACGATAAGTAGGATTTTCTGTCTATCCTGCTGTATACAATAAAAAAGATACTTTCATACATTTTGGAAAAAGTTTAGATATTTCTTTCTTTGCTGACACACTAACGCCGGCTTGGCAGCAAATACGAATATTTGAAATAAAATGTAATATCCATTTAAAGCTTACTGGTGTATGATTGATGGAAGCTGTTAAAGCGCTTGTTTTATTTATTTTTAAAAGTGCATGCTACTTTTGAGAAGGCTGTATGTATCACAGTATAAAAGGTTTGAAACACTAAATCCCCATTTCTCCTCGTTAGTAAAACGAAGACATTATAAGAAATGTAATAATAATAATAATAATTAACTCTTTATTGTACACCCAAGAAAAGACACAGAAATACAATAAAAATAAATAAATGTACAAAAGGCGGCCTTATTGCTTAATAGCAATCTCTGCCAGGCAACCTTCAAGCAGAGGAAATAGCAAATTTAGATATTAAGATAGATAGGGGTAGGGTGCAAAAAAAAAAAAGAAATATATTTATATATAAATATATATAAGGGTATAAAATAAATAAGAA
>JAATLQ010033215.1:0-17022 GCA_013421005.1 Heliconius erato x Heliconius himera | reverse complement strand
ACATATACTCTCGTAGTCACAATATTGAAATATGAATTGTAATGACAAATTGTCTTGACAATATCTTAGAACGTAATCAACACGAGTGCCGTGTCGTTTGTGCTTATATTGGAAATCCACCGGAAAAGACGCAGCACACTACCGCCACTTAATACAATCGATAATGGAAACAATATCAAATGACGTACTCGTAATTACAGTGACACCTATTACTACATTATAAGTAACTTATGCTAACATTATTATCCTTTAATTATAAAATAAAAATAAATTTAAACATGTGAAGTCGCTTTTAAGTCTTTAGTACCATATTTACATGTAACGCTTCCCCCACAAATGAATTTGTCTAATTAATTTCGTTACGTTATCAATGCAGGCAATTAAAATAACATCATAAAGGATGTTTCACGTGAACGACACCGCATCCTTTGTCCGAGGGCGATCGTTATAATGAAATGTGGCTTCTACCCGCGGCTAGCATTGTTCGCGGAATGATTCATCTTACCTTAGCTATTCGTATGTATATTATGGTCTTGGATCTATTATTAAACATGTAAAATGAAAATTTAATTTGAATTGTTTTATGGGATGTTTATTAATTTTAACAATTTGTTTGTCAAAAGGGGAATACGCGTGTGACAGTTGGCGCGACAGGTTGTGAGTTCGATTCCCATTCGAGGAAATTAAATATTTTATATTTTAATTTCTTCTCTCTGGTCCCAGGAGAAAAGCGTGGTGTTGAGTTCTACTCGGCACGCAATGCACCCAGCATTCAGCGGAAAGTGGGGAACTGAATGTCTTAACATTAGGTCCAGTCTGACTACCCTACTGTATGCAGGATACTCCGTGAAGTTGTATCCCGCACACACCCAATATAATTAATTAAACGTCAACAATTTAGGTTTTCATACTAAACAAAAAAAAGAGCTATAATGTTTAGCTGATCTTAAGCGATAGCTCGTCTGCAGCATATACAAAGCTGTTCTTTCTTGATCTTTGGTATGCAAATTCGTATATTGTTCAAAAGACCACCTTAGCTTGAGATGTAAGCTAAAATAATAGCCACAAAAGTTTAGTATAAGATAAGCTGTCTTTTGTAAATTGCAATACAAAAACATTTTAATTTTCCTTAAATAAAATTAGCCAATGTTAAAATTAGATAGAATTTAGATAAATTTAGAATTCTTGGGAAATACTGTGTTATGGGCTTCGAAGTTAATTGATTTATTTATTTTATTTTAGTTTCACGTTGTGTTCAGTACATAACAGAGTAGACATGGGGAACCTGGAAACACGTAGTGTTAAGCACTCGTTCGACACATCCACTGGAGGCATTGCGTCTCGAGTGGAGAAAACTCAACGTTGCATCCACTATTTTTTTAATATATATCTATATCTCCTCGACAAAAAATCAAATCTACATCCACAGTGTATACAGTAAAATAATTCAGAACTGTGTCATAATAAATAAGATTACTCAAGAACCACAATCAAGAAATAAAATATGTTTAAACAATATTTAAACTATTTCCACTAGTGCCTACCACTAAAGTAAAGAAAACTGTACGTTAATTGCACCTGATGAGGTCGCCAAATCACTTTGGGATGCTGAAATGTCCGAACAGTACACTATCAACGTGATTGCCAAACCGCTACGAAACCAGACGCAACCAGTTTAAAATAGCAAATGAAACATTGTATGAGCTCGTTTATATTGGATTTTATGTTAGTTAATTAAATGTTAGAAATAGAGTAGTTATTATGCATTAGTTATTATAGAGCATGGCATAGCATATCATAATATTTTTTCTTTTAAAGATTTTCGTTGCCTTTGTACATAATACTAATTACAAGTACATGGACAAGTGACGTGCCATTGGAGCTATGTACAGCATTTGACGATTACTGACAATGATATATAGACAAAACGAATGTATATATACTTAACAAATAAGTCAATATTGACATAGGAATTATAGGTCATGGACTAAGGATCAAAGATTAATCCTTGGAGGATTGCAAAAAACGATCTTTAGTCTCAGTTCTCAGTTATTTCTGAATTCGTAATTCAAATGTTGTAACTAATAACCTGTTACAAATAATATGGTTATTAGGATACATTTTTTGTGATGTTAAATTACATTAGTTTATTATTTTTTGTGGGTACAATAAATTAGGTTATTCTAGATTAGATTAATTAAAACTCTTTATATATTTTTTTAGGCTCCATATCTAAAAAGGTACTCCAAAAAAAGCTTTATAAGATCACATTGTTGTTGTATTAAGCTAAAAGTAATATCAAATATTTAAGTGCAGTTCCATTAGGCACAGAAAAAATCAAGCTTTAAGTCAAAATAATCAAAAAATATGGGCATTTTTGAACTTTTTGCAGTAGTCCGTGGTCATGGTAGACTGAGGTGGCATTCATCTGTCAGTTGATATTATTGTTATATCAAACTACTGCCAACGATTTCTTAATTGCCTCGCATACTTCCCTGGATGCTTACAGAATGATCTGACTGTATCTTGCGCTCTGCTACCACCCTACACAGTTATCTATCATTGGCAAATCTGTTGCTCAGAGAGCCCACCACCTCTGTCACGCTGAACATCTAGAGGACGAACTTCGACAGGTCAAGAATGCCCTTCATTAAAATAAGCTATCACTTCTTCACAAGCGTTGTCAGAACTAACGCCGGTGGCGACTAACGCAATTTGACGACTAACGCCGGTGGCGACTAACACAATTTGACGACTAACGCCAGTGCCGACCAATGCAATTTGACGACTAACATCATTGGCGACTAAAGTCGGTGGCGACTAACGCAATTTGACGACTAACGTCATTGGCGACTAACGCAATTTGACGACTAACGTCATTGGCGACTAAAGCCGGTGATCAGCAGGAGTGCATCCAGTACACCGATGCATACGTATTGTGTCTCGGGGTGTGACGTGGGACGTCACTGGTCTTTACGCCTTCTGAAAACAATCACCAACACTCAATCAACGAACAACACTCAATCAACAACACTTACCATCGAAAAATATGGCACAAATATGATAATATGGTTGGTGTAGATAATTTTTATAATCTTAATCTTTCTAACGCTCGATCAAACCTGATTATTGACCCCTTCTACGTGAATAATATTCGTAAAGAAGTCAGCGATATGTAGTGAGCACCACTAACAATAGGTACGTTCATCTCGACAAATTGACTTTGGATGTGCACAGAGTCAAAGTCAAAAATAAAATAAAAGGTAATTCAACAAAATAATGTAAATAAACTAAACAGGTTTAATTATTTTGTTCGTTGAAAACCAAAGCAATGGAGATCTTTATCTTTAAATAAACAACAAAACAACAGATAATACAGTAACAATTTGGTTTCAACGGCGTAAACGGTGTAAATGGACCTTTATATCATCGCGTCATAAATAGGTTTATTGGTTCATGGTGGCATGATCGGTAGGTGTCGTATAGAAAGTATGAGTAAATTACATAATATTCGTAACATTAAATAATATTCCTAACTATATATATAATAAAAGGTTTACATGCAATTTCTCTTGCCCGCACTCAATTATTTTGACAAACTTTCATTGTTTGGAAACTGTAAGCGGCTCTACATATTGGCACGCATATTGGCCCCGCACCGACAAAGGGATGACATATGACGTGACAAATCCATCTCACGGGATATAAATTTTACGTTGAATGAAAGTTTTTGTTCAAATACACGGCCGTATATCTTCTGGGTTGTGGGTCAATACATAAATGTATTTCAATATAAAGTGTTCATAAATTTCTGTACAGCTTTTTTCGCTACTATTATTGGCATGTGCAATCGCCGATTGATTTGAAAGTGTCGAATCAGTGTGAATAAATTTAAACTACACGGTTGACATTTTAGGTAAATTTAAAAACTTGTTAAATTTAACACAATTAACAGTATTGGTGATAACGAATAAAATGTTGCAGTAAAAGTTTATTGAGATATTTTTTATGTAGTATAATATGATTCTTTTTACGTGTTACAATGATTGAGGCCGTGGTAAATGAGATGGTTGTAGGTTCGATTGTTTTCATTCGATAAAATAAAATATGTTCGTTTCTCCACTCTGCTAAAACAAAACGTAGCGTTGATTTCTGATGATAACAACACAATAACTTTAGTGTAAAACATTTTAGAAATGCACACTTTTAGCCAAGTTATTTTGTAAAACTGTACAGTAGAAATTAGAGTTTTCTATTGAAAAATCGAGAGGCAAATTTTACAATATCAATAAAAAAATCTAAGTACAGCAATATAATTTATAGTCCAGCGCTTAATTATAATTAGTTTTTTAGAAGTTGAGCTTCCACTTGATGAGAGTGCTGTACTGAATAAAAATATTATTAGACGATAAAAATTGAAATTTGAATAAGGAAAAGCGAGATTGTTATCTTAAGTGTATTTAGCTTATACTTTGTACGTAATGCATATTAATATCATATAATATTTTTTAGCTTTGCATTTTTCCTGAATGTACAAGGATGGGCAGAGATGGCTCCGTTTACTGTTGAGTCACTCCGTGTCTCACTTCCCACCCATTTTTCATTACGTCGCGAGCTGATTGGCGGTGCTCAACGCCGTGCTTTGCCTTTACATCAGAGTGAAGAAATAAAAAATAAATGAAAAGAATGAAAAAAGTAATAAATCATATTAATAAATATTTATAACTATAATAGACATAATCGACGTGATTTAATAGCTAATTAAATCATATCGATTATGTTTAAACAATTTAAGCCAATAACATTTACAAAATTCTTATTAGATACCTATTAATCCTTAGGCGTAATATTAACGACATACTTATTTTGAACATAAATTTTGGCCTATACCAAAAAGACTCATTTCGATTACCACAATTTAAAGCTTTATTTTTACTACAATAAGGCCTAAAGTCTTGTAAATAAATTATTTAACGAATATCGTAAGTGCAGCTTGTTATTCCAGGAATTCACGTTGTAGGGCGGGGCGGTGTCTTGCGCTTTTTCCTTTTATTATGACTAGCAATACTGGACAGTATTCACAGAGGATTGGACAGAGAAAGATAGGACGCGCTCTTTTCTTTTCTTCAGATGAGCTACGAGTTATGACAAAGTAATATTGTCGAGTTTTAGTTCTTTAGATAAACTTCTGATGGCATTATATAAAACTCAATTGTTGCAAATATAACTTTCTTAGCAAGTAGTCAAAGCATTATTTATTAAATATTTATTAAATTATATTTCACAGGTGTTCTGGAAAGCAGTTACAGTTCGAGACAGATAAAACTTGACTGTTCTTCATTTGCCGTAATTTGGCGCGTGTATGAAGTATCAAACTGCACTTAAAACATAAGTTAAATATTTTATTTACAGGACCTTAGGTCTTATTCTAGTCAATATAAAGCATAAAATTGTGGTGTGGTGTGGCGAAATGAGTCTTCAGGTTGCTATAGGCCAAAATTTATGTTTAAAATTATTATTAGTTTAGTGTCGTTAATATTATGATTGAGGAATATAGGTTTGTAATTATTATTAACTTAAATTGTTTAGACATTATCGACGTGATTTAATAGTGTAATGATTTTATATCTATAGTTTTAATATTCGCAATAATTTAATATAAAAATTTAAATTAACCTCTTTGTTTAATAAAAAGATGTTTTAAAAATAAGTTTATAGAATTAAAAAAAATATTTGTAAAAACAAAAACCCCGACTGCATAAAACTAAAAAGAAATAACCTCTTTATATTATGCGGGGTTCTTGGTAAAGATTTTATTGATTGAAGAATTACTTATAGGTCCCGGCTGTTAATCCTAATAAACTATTGGGCTTGTTTATTTTCTTTTTAGTTTTATGCAGTCGGGGTTTTTGTTTTTACAAATATTTTTTTATTTTTCACTTTCATGATATAACTTTTTGAAATCCTCGTATTAAGCTCTTGAATTTGATACCCATATTGTGGTATTCGAAACGAAAAATTTTTTTTTCACTAAGTCCAATGGGAGCCCACATCTGCCATGATTATTTTTTTTAACGTCACCTATCTAAGAACACTTGGGCTATTAATACGAATCTAACGATACCTCAATTAAGTAAATCCGGTCAGCGGTTCTGGAGATATGAGGTAATAAAGAATATTACATACATACAAGATACGCACGAAAAACATAACCCTTCCTTAGCAGTCTGGAAAAAAACAGAGGACACTACTAAAATGATGCTTCATGTGGTCGGAAAATTCGAGATACATTAAAAAATGTATTTCGAATTTTCCGATCACATAAACCTTGGAGCGGAAGAAGAAAAAGGTCCTCTAGAATAACATATTGTATTAGAATTTAAGAATGTACAAGCTTAATAGTATTTTGCTCTGTAAAAAATATAAGTTTTGTAAAAGCCTCGAGGTGGTTGATTTCGTTACAATAGTTAATAAAAAAAATAAAATAAATTAGCTTCACGCTGTATCCCGGACACAGCAGGGTAGGCAGAGGGAACCTAGTGTTAAGACACTCCGTTCCGGAATTTCTGCCAAATTCTGGAGGCATTGCGTGTTGAGTGGCAGAACTCAACGCCGCGCTTAACCTCGACACCAAAGCGAAGAAATGGAAATATAAATTTAAGTAAATATTTCATCTCCTCGAGTGGGGATCGAACCCACAACCAGTCGGTTTTGCAGTCACACCTCGTGCCGCTGCGCCACGACCGGCCTCATAAATATACATAAAGCTAATTATTTATTACATATATATATTTTTGTAACTTTATGTTCTTTTTACCTATATAATATACTCTGTTAAATGTGCTGATGTCAGTGAATAATTTATTTTACTCATTCAGAAACAACCTTAAATGTTAAATTATTGATTTGAAGGATTCATAATATTCTTTGTAAAATAACTGTAATAATTGCATATTAACTCCTGTAAAGTTTTTAAATTAGTTACATATATTATATGAACGAACCAACCAAAAAATCTTTGTATTTACTTGATATTTCTTTCGAGATCGTTCTTTATCTCTGTGTTGAATTAATTACGACTTCTTTCAAATGACGATAACTTTTTTTTTAATGAACCGATTTTGATGAACTAAACTTTAGTAGTTAAGTTGAGTTAAAACAAAGCAATTGGTGAAATTTTCAAGTAAATCGGTTTAGTACTTTACTCTTTTTAAGTGTCCCTCTATCCATTTCAGTCAAAATTACTAAATGTACAAACAAAATTTTTTTACTGTCTTATTATATATAGAGATTATTTCCATATATAAAGAAACATGTATCATGTATATAACATGATATTGAGTATAATATGATATTGATTGTAATCAGAAGTACTAACAGATTTTGCTTTATGTGAAACCTCATAGTAACAACACTAACTCGATCTAGATGAGGGATCCAGATTAGATGCAATACTCAAACAGTCAGATATAATTAAAACTGGTTGAATCACTTTGAAATATATACATGAGATACTTGTATAAATGTAATTAACATCGATCTTATTTATCCAATTTTACTAACCGTAACGAATTTAATTATTCATATGTTTTTAGTTTGTACAGATACTTACACTGATAGTGTATATTTTATATATTAACAATAACGTCTTTTATACAAAAGTGGTATAGCGTGGCGTTGAATTCCACGACGCAATAAAGAGTACCTCAAATATTTGGCGTCAAGTATCAAAGTGTCTTAATATTAGACCCCATATGCGAAAAATAGCGTGAAGCTAAAAAAAACCATTGTTAACATTATGTCAATTGTAAACAAAATGTCAACTATTTTTTTTAACATTTTTTTAAAGTGTTGTTCCACACTTAGGAAAGAAAAATATTTATTTAGAAAATGTATAAAAATTTGAAAGTAAGAAGTTTTGAATTTCTAAGTAAGTAAAATATCGAGTGCTGATTAGTTTATTCAAAGTACAGTGTTGCCATAGAAAGTTGACAGATAGTTATTTACATATTTTTTTTACTATAAAAGAAGAACAATTTACATCTTGAAATATAAAAAAATACATTTAAAATATAAAAAAAACTACTATCCTGACAGCGGATCAAGGGTCCAGGCCATTGATGGCTAGGACGTCAGATTAGGGAAACATCCGCAAAATACGCGCCATCTCAAGTTATACTGCCTTCTGCATCCGTATCTTGATCGAATAGCTAAGCGATAACTTTTAAAGATGTTGGTTGAGACTCAAGATAGATATTGATTATCATTCGTCACACTTGTGGGGCCTCAAATCCGCACTTTGTCTTACCAGAGCAGAGAAATAAAAAAAAGTAAGACAAGTATTACATTTATTTAGAAAACGTATAAAAATTTGAACGTAGCGGGACTCGAACCTGCGCCTCCTGGAAACCGACCAGCCGCTCTGACCACACACACACTGAAAATGTTTAAAAATATTTATAAAATAATATCCTCTCTCGCCAATCGATAATTCTTAGTAATTATCTTTGGGTAGGGGAAATTTGTAAAAATCTCCCTACAGGGAAACTAACAACATAAATAAATTGTAACAAGCGTATAAAAATTTCGACGTAGCTTGATGAGACCGTATGGCTTAGTAGTCAGAGCGCCTGGTCGGTAAAAAAAGTATATTTGGAATAACGTGTTTGTATAAGTATTTTTTTAAACAAATAAATTGATATCCTTCAATATTATTTAAAGATGAAAAATAATTACTTTCGTATGCTTATTTAGTACTTCAATATATAACAAAGGCATTTGGTATATTAACAAGGGAATTCACGCTGTATCCTAAAGAAGAATAGGCTGAGGGAACCTAGTCTTAAGATAATCCGTTCCCCACTTTCCTCTGATTTTTTCGGGGCTTTGCGTGATGAATAGCGAGGCTAAACGCCGGGCTTTTTGGCATTATACTACTCTCGAGTGGCGATCGAACCCAGAACGACCTCTAAAAATTAATAAATTATTAAAAATAATTATAAATTATGAATAATTTTCTTGTGTTATAAACATATTCTGAATAATTAATAATTTACGTCATTAAAAGTTTTGTTTTAGTTAACCTAATATAAAACAGAGTACTCGCACATGGCTTAATTAGTTCATAATCGTTACAAGGCGGAAGCTACTGGAAACTTACATACAACACTCGCCTTCTTTAGCCAATTTTGCATAACCTTAATTATATAAGACCACGAATTACATTTCTTAATTATAATAATTACTTAAGAGTTTTAAAAGCGTTTTTCTTCAAAGTATGAAAAACTTCTTTTCAGATAAATCAGGTTCCAGCATCTTGAAAAGTTTTTTAGTGTTCGAACAAATTATTTAAGTACTCGCACTGGATCCAATGTAGACGTTTATGAACGTCTTAAGTTTCTATTTTATTAGAAAGTAAGTTATAAAAGTCTTTATTTCATTTGTACTCAAATTGAGAAATAAGAAAAAAGGAATAAATAAGACAAATATGTAGGTTTTCTGCATGGATTCACTCTGTTATCTGACTATTAATATTAAGTTCCCTCTGCCCATCCAGCTTGGGGAGGCAAAACGAATCTAGCATTAAGACTACCTATTCCCCACTGTCGAGTGGCGGTACTCAAAGCCGAGAAATTAAAAATAAAGAATTTCCACGCGTAATAATCGAAACGTAGCGTTTCCAGTAATACCGATATATTTAAGATACTAACTAAAATTCATATGCTTCATTTAATTTCAAGTATACATGTGTACAACCCTAACGCCGAAACAAAATTAATTTATTATATTTTTATCATTTTTAAAGTGTTATTTCACACTTAGGAAAGAAAAATACTTATTAATTAGGATTTGACCCGCACCTCTTTGATCCGTTTTGGATGGTTGGATAAGTAAGTCAATTTATTTATTGAGATGGAAGGTTTCTGTTCATTTTGGACATTATGTCATAATATTGTAAGGGATGTTCAAGGGATTTTTTTGTTAATGAAAGAGCAATATCTCCCAGTACAGGCAATAACATGATAAAAAGGAGGCTCCAATCACTAGTGGATTTTGTAAGAAACTTGATTAATAAATTATTTATTTATTTGTGTTTTGTAAGTCAATTTTAAGTTGCTTAAACAGACGCACTGCAGATGCAGTGCACCTGTAAACAGATGTTTATGAATGTATTTAAATACCACTTCTTCGTGAAAATATTTATAACACATTAGGGTTATCTATAATTATAAATCGAAATCTTTACCTTATGTTGCTCAAATCAAATTCTCAATACTAACGTTGACAGGAACATGTTTCGTGTTTTATATATATAGAATAAGAGGTTTATATGCAATTTCTCTTGCCCGCACTCAATTATTTTGACAAACTTTCATTATTTGGAAACTGTAAGCGGCTTTACATATTGGCACGCATATTGGCGACCATATATACCCATACCGACAAAGGGATGACATATGACGTGACAAATCCATCTCACGGGATATAAATTTTACGTTGAATGAAAGTTTTTGTTCAAATACACGGCCGTATATCTTCTGGTTGTGGGTCAATACATAAATATATTTCAATATAAAGTGTTCATAAATCTCTGTACAGCTTTTTCCGCTACTATTATTGGCATGTGCAATCGCCGATTGATTTGAAAGTGTCGAATCAGTGTAAATAAATTTAAACTACACGGTTGACGTTTTAGGTAAATTTAAAAATTTGTTAAATTTAACACAATTAACAGTATTGGTGAAAACGAAAGTTTATTGAGATATTTTTTTATGTAGTATAAAATGTTTCTATTTACGTATTATAATGAATGAGGCTATGGTAAACACGATGGTTATAGGTTCGATTATTTTCATTCCATAGAATAAATTATTTTCGTTTCACCACTCTGCTAAAATGAAACGTAGCTTTCATTTCTGATGGTAACAAAACTATAATAACAATAATTTCAGTGTAAAAGAATATTAGAAGTAAACTCAAGAAGCAAATTTATTTTAGTTTTTCAATTATATAATTTTTAATTATCAATAAAAAATCTAAGTAGAGCAATATAATTTATAGTTCAGAGCTTAAATATAATTAGTTTTTTAGAAGTTGCGCTTTCACTTGATGAGAGTGCTGTACTGAATAAAAATATTATTAGACGTTGAAAAATTGAAATTTGAATAAGGAAAAGCAATTCTTTCGGAAAATTTTCCGGAATGCAGCATACGGAGTTTCGTTTAATGTTAAGACATTCTGTTTTCCACTTTTTTCTTTTTTTTATTTTTTTTCTGTTGTTTTCCACTTTCTCCCCATTTTTCGCTGCATCGTGAGCTGATTGGTGGAACTCAACGCTGCTTGTTTTTCAGAGAGGAAATGAAAACAATTTAAGCCCCCAACAAGATCATGACGTATGCTTATCTTATAGGGTCTCACTTCAATAACAACACCTAAAACAATACAAATGAATATTAAAAAGACTTTTAATTTTTTTTAAAAAACTATTATATACCCGTGACTTTGTCTTTAAATTAGACGTAAAAAAAATATGTAAAAATGTTTTAAACATTAATTGATAACTCTAGAACCTCTAGAACTTGGAGGAAAATGGGGCACCGAAGTGTCTTAATAGGAATGGAGTACCTTAATATTAGGTTCCCAAGTTCCTTCTGCCTACTGTGCTACATGAATATACGGTACAAAGAAAACAAAAAAAAAAACGAAAACAAGAAGTCAGACGGCGACAGCGGTGCCCCGTTTTATTTAATTACACAGAAAAATTAAAATATTTTATAATTTTACACAAAATTGATATAAATTTAAATTCACATCAACCTCTTCTTCAGTGAGGATCGTCCGAAGTTTGACACAACGACATTGATATTATAATATGATATTAGTACTATATCATTTTACGTACAAGTTAGATAAAACTTGACTGTTCTTCATTACCCGTAATTCGACGCGTGTGTGGAGTAACAAGCCGCACTTACGGTATACGTTGTATTTTTATATACGGGACTTTAGCTCTTATAGGAATTTTAATAAAGTATAAAATTGTAGTGATTGAAATGAGTGTTTAGGTTGCTATAGGCCAAAATTAATGTTTAAAATTAGTATATTATTAATATTATTCTATAGTGATATGGATTAGGTACCCATATCACTATATAATAACTTTGTAATTGTTACAAGCCTATAACAATTACAAAGTTCTTATTAGGTACATCGATTGTCTAAATAATTTAAGCCTTTATTGTTTAGACAATCGATGTGATTTAATAGTTATAAGTATATAATGTTATTTGAGGCCAGTCGTGGCGCAGAGGCACAAAGTTTGACTGTACACAACCCACAACCAGTCGGTTTTACAGTCAAATTTTGTGCATCTGTGCCACGACTGGCCATGATCTTGCTTGAGATATAAATTGTTTTCATTTACCCTCTGAAAAACAAGCTCTACCTTCCACCAATCAGCTGGCGATGTTGCAAAAAATGGGGAGAAAGTGGAAAACACAATGTATTAACATTAAACGAAACTCCGTATGCTGCATTCCGGAAAATGTATGATTTTAAAGTGCATTACGTAAAAAGCATAAACTAAATACACTTAAGATAAAAAATTGCTTTTTCTAATACAAATTTCAATTTTTTAATGTCTAATAATATTTTTATTCAGTACAGCACTCCCATCAAGTGGCAGCGTAACTTCTAAAAAACTAATTATATTTAAGTTCTGAACTGTAAATTATATTGCTCTACTTAGATATTTTATTGACAATTAAAAATTATATAATAGAAAAATTAAAATAAGTTTGCTTTTTGAGTTTACTTCTAATCTTCTTTTACACTGAAATTATTGTTATTATAGTTTTGTTACCATCAGAAATCAACGCTACGTTTTGTTTTAGCAGAGTGGAGAACCGAAAATAAATTATTCTGTCGATTGAAAATATTCGAACCTACAAACATGTCATTTACCATGGCCTCATTCATTGTAATACGTAAATAGAATCATATTATACTACATAAAAGAAATATCTCAATAAACTTTTACTACAATATTTTATTCGTTTTCACCAATACTTTTAATTGTGTTATATTTAACAAGTATTTAAATCTACCTAAAACGTCAACCGTGTAGTTTAAATTTATTCACACTGATTCGACACTTTCAAATCAATCGGCGATTGCACATGCCAATAATAGTAGCGGAAAAAGCTGTACAGAGATTTATGAACACTTTATATTGAAATACATTTATGTATTGACCCACAACCCAGAAGATATACGGCCGTGTATTTGAACAAAAACTTTCATTCAACGTAAAATTTATATCCCGTGAGATGGATTTGTCACGTCATATGTCATCCCTTTGTCGGTGCGGGGCCAATATGCGTGCCAATATGTAGAGCCGCTTACAGTTTCCAAACAATGAAAGTTTGTCAAAATAATTGAGTGCGGGCAAGAGAAATTGCATGTAAACCTTTTATTATATATATAGTTAGGAATATTATTTAATGTTACGAATATTATGTAATTTACTCATACTTTCTATACGACACCTACCGATCATGCCACCATGAACCAATAAACCTATTTATGACGCGATGATATAAAGGTCCATTTACACCGTTTACGCCGTTGAAACCAAATTGTTACTGTATTATCTGTTGTTTTGTTGTTTATTTAAAGATAAAGATCTCCATTGCTTTGGTTTTCAACGAACAAAATAATTAAACCTGTTTAGTTTATTTACATTATTTTGTTGAATTACCTTTTATTTTATTTTTGACTTTGACTCTGTGCACATCCAAAGTCAATTTGTCGAGATGAACGTACCTATTGTTAGTGGTGCTCACTACATATCGCTGACTTCTTTACGAATATTATTCACGTAGAAGGGGTCAATAATCAGGTTTGATCGAGCGTTAGAAAGATTAAGATTATAAAAATTATCTACACCAACCATATTATCATATTTGTGCCATATTTTTCGATGGTAAGTGTTGTTGATTGAGTGTTGTTCGTTGATTGAGTGTTGGTGATTGTTTTCAGAAGGCGTAAAGACCAGTGACGTCCCACGTCACACCCCGAGACACAATACGTATGCATCGGTGTACTGGATGCACTCCTGCTGATCACCGGCTTTAGTCGCCAATGACGTTAGTCGTCAAATTGCGTTAGTCGCCAATGACGTTAGTCGTCAAATTGCGTTAGTCGCCACCGACTTTAGTCGCCAATGATGTTAGTCGTCAAATTGCATTGGTCGGCACTGGCGTTAGTCGTCAAATTGTGTTAGTCGCCACCGGCGTTAGTCGTCAAATTGCGTTAGTCGCCACCGGCGTTAGTTCTGACAACGCTTGTGAAGAAGTGATAGCTTATTTTAATGAAGGGCATTCTTGACCTGTCGAAGTTCGTCCTCTAGATGTTCAGCGTGACAGAGGTGGTGGGCTCTCTGAGCAACAGATTTGCCAATGATAGATAACTGTGTAGGGTGGTAGCAGAGCGCAAGATACAGTCAGATCATTCTGTAAGCATCCAGGGAAGTATGCGAGGCAATTAAGAAATCGTTGGCAGTAGTTTGATATAACAATAATATCAACTGACAGATGAATGCCACCTCAGTCTACCATGACCACGGACTACTGCAAAAAGTTCAAAAATGCCCATATTTTTTGATTATTTTGACTTAAAGCTTGATTTTTTCTGTGCCTAATGGAACTGCACTTAAATATTTGATATTACTTTTAGCTTAATACAACAACAATGTGATCTTATAAAGCTTTTTTTGGAGTACCTTTTTAGATATGGAGCCTAAAAAAATATATAAAGAGTTTTAATTAATCTAATCTAGAATAACCTAATTTATTGTACCCACAAAAAATAATAAACTAATGTAATTTAACATCACAAAAAATGTATCCTAATAACCATATTATTTGTAACAGGTTATTAGTTACAACATTTGAATTACGAATTCAGAAATAACTGAGAACTGAGACTAAAGATCGTTTTTTGCAATCCTCCAAGGATTAATCTTTGATCCTTAGTCCATGACCTATAATTCCTATGTCAATATTGACTTATTTGTTAAGTATATATACATTCGTTTTGTCTATATATCATTGTCAGTAATCGTCAAATGCTGTACATAGCTCCAATGGCACGTCACTTGTCCATGTACTTGTAATTAGTATTATGTACAAAGGCAACGAAAATCTTTAAAAGAAAAAATATTATGATATGCTATGCCATGCTCTATAATAACTAATGCATAATAACTACTCTATTTCTAACATTTAATTAACTAACATAAAATCCAATATAAACGAGCTCATACAATGTTTCATTTGCTATTTTAAACTGGTTGCGTCTGGTTTCGTAGCGGTTTGGCAATCACGTTGATAGTGTACTGTTCGGACATTTCAGCATCCCAAAGTGATTTGGCGACCTCATCAGGTGCAATTAACGTACAGTTTTCTTTACTTTAGTGGTAGGCACTAGTGGAAATAGTTTAAATATTGTTTAAACATATTTTATTTCTTGATTGTGGTTCTTGAGTAATCTTATTTATTATGACACAGTTCTGAATTATTTTACTGTATACACTGTGGATGTAGATTTGATTTTTTGTCGAGGAGATATAGATATATATTAAAAAAATAGTGGATGCAACGTTGAGTTTTCTCCACTCGAGACGCAATGCCTCCAGTGGATGTGTCGAACGAGTGCTTAACACTACGTGTTTCCAGGTTCCCCATGTCTACTCTGTTATGTACTGAACACAACGTGAAACTAAAATAAAATAAATAAATCAATTAACTTCGAAGCCCATAACACAGTATTTCCCAAGAATTCTAAATTTATCTAAATTCTATCTAATTTTAACATTGGCTAATTTTATTTAAGGAAAATTAAAATGTTTTTGTATTGCAATTTACAAAAGACAGCTTATCTTATACTAAACTTTTGTGGCTATTATTTTAGCTTACATCTCAAGCTAAGGTGGTCTTTTGAACAATATACGAATTTGCATACCAAAGATCAAGAAAGAACAGCTTTGTATATGCTGCAGACGAGCTATCGCTTAAGATCAGCTAAACATTATAGCTCTTTTTTTTGTTTAGTATGAAAACCTAAATTGTTGACGTTTAATTAATTATATTGGGTGTGTGCGGGATACAACTTCACGGAGTATCCTGCATACAGTAGGGTAGTCAGACTGGACCTAATGTTAAGACATTCAGTTCCCCACTTTCCGCTGAATGCTGGGTGCATTGCGTGCCGAGTAGAACTCAACACCACGCTTTTCTCCTGGGACCAGAGAGAAGAAATTAAAATATAAAATATTTAATTTCCTCGAATGGGAATCGAACTCACAACCTGTCGCGCCAACTGTCACACGCGTATTCCCCTTTTGACAAACAAATTGTTAAAATTAATAAACATCCCATAAAACAATTCAAATTAAATTTTCATTTTACATGTTTAATAATAGATCCAAGACCATAATATACATACGAATAGCTAAGGTAAGATGAATCATTCCGCGAACAATGCTAGCCGCGGGTAGAAGCCACATTTCATTATAACGATCGCCCTCGGACAAAGGATGCGGTGTCGTTCACGTGAAACATCCTTTATGATGTTATTTTAATTGCCTGCATTGATAACGTAACGAAATTAATTAGACAAATTCATTTGTGGGGGAAGCGTTACATGTAAATATGGTACTAAAGACTTAAAAGCGACTTCACATGTTTAAATTTATTTTTATTTTATAATTAAAGGATAATAATGTTAGCATAAGTTACTTATAATGTAGTAATAGGTGTCACTGTAATTACGAGTACGTCATTTGATATTGTTTCCATTATCGATTGTATTAAGTGGCGGTAGTGTGCTGCGTCTTTTCCGGTGGATTTCCAATATAAGCACAAACGACACGGCACTCGTGTTGATTACGTTCTAAGATATTGTCAAGACAATTTGTCATTACAATTCATATTTCAATATTGTGACTACGAGAGTATATGT
>JAATLQ010033214.1:0-11074 GCA_013421005.1 Heliconius erato x Heliconius himera | reverse complement strand
CCACGCCGATGTTGCGCCCAAGGCACTACGCCGCTTTGTGGGGGGCCCATCTAGTGGGAGGCGAGTCACCATCCGCCAACCATTCAATTTGAGACTATTGCAAAGGCGGACGTCCGTTAGTCTCACTCAATAGCCCAGTAGCCAGTCCATCCAAATTCCATTCCATAGTCCTAGTTTAGATTTCCACATTTTCCATAGTTCCTCCGCATTAAAAGGCGATCATCTCTGGGCAATTACCTGTGCTTACCCAGAGATGGATCCCAGCTATTGCGTCACAGTAAAACATTTTTATATTCTCTAAGGGGCCTCTACGTGTTGGACCTGTGTCCCCACGCAAGCCTTCCAAAGGACCGGGTTCTTTTGAACCCGTGAATTATAAAAGAGAAACATAATAATAATAATAATATACAAAAATACATGTAAACTACTATTTTATTCTATATTAATATTATATTCTTACACTATATTCTATTTACAAATTTACTTAAAACTAAACAATTAATATTTATATTTATTAGAATCATCCACACGCAGCGCATTGGCATGGTAAACTTGTTTCGAGTTTTTTTGCTGTGCGTGACGTAGCCTACTTGCTAGAATGGCTACGTGTAAAAAGAGTCGGTTACTATCGCTTGCGACGTTCATTTTCTTAACTATTGTGCTCATTGCTTACATTCAATTTTAAACCTTATATTGTCTATTATTGTTGTTTTTACGTGTTAGTTTCGCTTATCTATTTTTTTAGTTTTACCTTATCTATATATATAAAAGGACTTGTGCTGACTGACTGAGGTAAAACGCACGCAGAGCCGTAACCGCTGATGGTAGAAACGTGAAACTTGGGCAGATGTTTATTTTCATATTCTGGACATCCACTAAGAAGGGAATTTGAAAAATTTTAACCCTAAAGGAATGAAATAGGGGTTGAAAGTTTATATGGAAAAATCTTTAAATTGCCACCGATTTTTATAAAAAATTTAATTCAGACTGTTAAAAATATTTTATTGAACACGTGTTTCGTGGTTTTTTTTATTCCCTCCTAATAAGCGGGCGAAGCCGCGCGCGCCCTCTAGTTATTGATATTTCCTTCTGTAAGTGTGTAAAATTATTCTCTTCGTGTATTCTTCTTATTCTTCTTAAGTGTTAAATAAATTTGAACTATTTTTCCACAATATTCTGGAACTTTAATTTCACAGACAGACAAACGTGTGTTTAAAAAATATTTAAAAAAAATATTATTCTCTCTTGCCAAACGATAATTCTTAGCAATTATCTTTGGGTAGCGGAAATTTGTAAAAATCTCCCTACAGAGATACTAACAACATAAATAAGTTGTAACAAGCGTATAAAAATTTCGATGTAGCTTGGCGAGAACGTATGGCTTAATGGTCAGAGCGCCTGGTCGGTTTCCAGGAGGCGCGGGTTCGAGTCCCGCTACGTTCAAATTTTTATACGTTTTCTAAAATAAGTAATTTTACTTTATTTAATTTGTAGTTGTTCGCGATGTGTATCTCTTTCTTCTTCCGACGTATTGTAGAGAGAGCGATACACGTGCATTGTTCAAGAGTTCCGTGAAGTACGGCAGAAACAAGCGATCGCGTCCACGCGTGGCGATAACTCTGTGCAAACGCAATCGACGATTTAACTATTTAAAATTGTTGCTGCCGACAACGATAATCGGCAACGATTTATCATACACACGATCGATAACTCTGAGCAAATCGGTTAGCACATTTTAATCATTACGATATATCGTTACATGTGTAGAAGGCAATATGGATAATAACAGGGTCCCTAAGCGTCTGCATGAGTCGAACCAGATGGCAAATGCAGTATCGCAAGCCCTAAGACTGGATCGCTTGATGGAGTTCCCCTTTGGTAACCTCAAGACTGGAAAAGAGCGGCACTTAATATAGAGGGGTGGAGAAAAGTGCTGGGGGAGGCCAGGGCCTATAGAGCACTGTATTGATTGATGATGATGATAATGATATTATTATTCACTCATATTAATATTAGAGAAGGGAGAGTGTAGTTTGCAGAATACTGTCTATTCTGCGAGCTCCAGCTCCAGCTCTATGAAGCATCACTTAAGTAAATATGATATTAGTGTGGGTGATATCACCTGTCGTCCCAGCGGAGTGTCAGGCAGCAGCGAGTGTCGGGGGAACCCCACGGCGTAGTAGGGCGCGCCGGGCGCCGGATGACGCGGGCCCTGACGACCCGACTGGAAACTGGAAAATACTTATTTGTATAGCACAATGATTTATTATTATTAATTACTATCATTTACTTTACTCATAATATTGACTGATCATTGATCTCCAAACATCTAGTTATAGAATTTATAATTAGTACATATGACATGATACTTATATATGTAAAGTACTTATTTTAAAAAACAAAGAAACCCTTTAACTATCGCTAACTTCTTATTATCGAGCTAATTTTGTTTAGTGAAATCAATATATCTAGTCACACAGTCTACTCTTTTATTTTATTTAACTTAGGATAGGCAGCATTCCTTTCCCAATTAAATATGGTGCATAGTCCCCAACATTTTCTTTTTTTTAGTTTTATGTATATATTAGCTTTCCGTTAGATAAGAAGTCCAATAACAAAAAGTAAGCGAGCGATGAATGAAGTGGGAGTCGATCTAAGTTGGAATGAAAGCCGTAATTGGAATGAAAGTCAGAAAGGAAGTGAGTACGAGTTTCATTTTATAATAAAAATATTAGAAAGCACAGGAGACATAATTCCGTCACAATAACAAACAATACGTATAGGTGATACTCGTCCATTACGTACTTATAAGTGACGAGTATGCTCCCCGCGTGCGCGTGTCCCGGCAGCGCGGCGGGCTGGCGGCGCCACGCCATGGAGCCCGGCGGCTGCTCGCCGCCCGCGCCGCCCCCGCCCGCGCCGCGCGCGCCGTACTCCTGGCCGCACACCAGGCATTCTATGTAGGGACTCTCCTGGAATCAGTTTCATTTATATTTAACATATATGTACATCATCAAGGCCATCGTGGCGCAATGGAACAGCCATGGACTGTAAACGCGACGATTTTGAGTTCAATCTCCATTCGGGTAATGAATTATTTTTAGGGACAAAACAAAGTGCATCGTCCTCCATTTCAGGAACAAAACAAAGTGCATCGTTGAGTTCTGTCACTTTATATGCTACATTATCTCAAATAATATAATAGAATAATATGTTGTAAAAGAAAAAAACAAAAAAAAATGTAATCAGCAAACGCACGCACATACGCACGCACATATGCACGCACACACATACACACGCACGTACTCACACCCACAGTCGCGTCTGGGGTATTTTCTAGGTTTAAACAAGTTATTCGATTCATAAGAGACACCTACTTTCTCAACTTGATCCATATTTCTATAATTGAATTTGAGATTTAGCGGTTTTTAAATGCAAATTAGATTAAGTTAGATACTTTTATTACTTAAATATTACTTAAATTTAAAAATAACTAGCCTAACCTAACCTGCACTTAAAATCTGCTAAATCTGTCGCTGCGGTGGCGTTAATACATATGAAAGTAGGTACCGATAGAAATCTGCAAGTAATGCAAGCCAGTAAACAAGTCGCAACAAGTTTATTGCCTGCCAGCACGGACCTGATCTACGCCGCCAAACTTGTGCCTCAGAAGAATTCTGGATTTTGCTTTTGAAAGTGGCTTTAATTCATACGATATATATAAAAGATAGTGATAAAAACGAAAAGGACGTAAGAACAGAACATTGACCATATTTTCTAACGAGGTCCGTACGAGAAGATTATGAGGTCAAGAAGAGAATGATTACAGTCAGGGAATTTATGAGTAGGTACCTTCTACTAACGGGAGAACATTTAAATTAGATCCAGTTACTAACGAGTGCTGACGATGAGTACGATAGTAATTTTTTTCAAGGCAAGTGTTTAAATTAGCCATCAGCAACGTGGGATCATAAAGAAGTTTATATTTAGATAAATAATATTGTACGCCATTTGAGATTCTGTTAGATAACAGAATCTCAAATGGCGTGAATTAATCGATCGTGAGGGAAGGATTGTAGTATACTCTAAAGACTATTTTGGTGTGAGCAGAAATAACTTCAATGAATAAATGTTCAGCACTTGCATTCCCCAATGCCTTGGAAACATCGAGGATAGAAAAAGGGATATGGGAACGCAAGTAAATGACAACACCATCTCCACACCTTCCAATACGATCATTCATAATGTAATGAAAACCTGGTAGTGCGTAAGCAGCACCCTGGCAGACATGGTTTTGTGGGCTAAGGCAGCACGACGATGCTCATTAGAGACGAGACCTTATATTCAACTCTTTTATTATATATTTAATTTGGTTATTTATACGCTACAAAACAATAGAGGAAAATAATTTCACAATTGTATTTGTAGCGAATAAATTTAGAACGCTGATTTAGTTACAAATGTTGTTTATGAACAATATTAATGAATGTGCAATACCCCTACAGTTTCAAGACAAGAAACACAAGAAAAGCATGTATGTAGATTTAATATCTAAATTTTCAAAAGTAGATAGCATATCAGGATAGATAGTATGCTATCTATATGCTATGGCATAAGAAGAAGGTATTAATATGAACGAGATTAAAGTTTTTCAGAACATCTGAGAAAAGTGAGAAGATTTTTATTCAAAGACGGGATAATAGAAAAACTGTCATTGCTACTAATCCCTACAAAGGAGGAAAATGATACGTAGGAATCGCTGGGATTTGAATTACCCAAAGTCATTTTATTAATATAAAATTGAGTATATAAAAATAAATAAGTATATTAAAATTATAAATTTTAAAAAAATCAACACGCTGTAACACTTACCCACCAATTGCAAGGGGAGAGATATAACACTATTAAACAAACTAAAATAATATTAATGACAATAAGAGGAAGTGAAACACAAGTCATCTTAATTAATAGGCGTTAAGGAAAAAGAGAATTGGCGCAAAACAGAAATAATAATTTAAAAAAAAAAACAAGAAAACACAAAACAAAAAAATAATAATGCTAGGAAAAAAACAATGTTGTTTAATCTCTATTATAAATAATCTGTTCAGTTAATTAAATCAAAGTGAAATATTGCTGTCAAGAATCAACAGTAATGTAAACAAACATTTACAATAAACAAGGAAAACAAAATAACAATTTAAACAAAAAATATTTTAAAAATAAAATGTACTTTACATTACTTTTTTAACTGCTCGTTTTATACGTAACAGTGCCGACTTTTCGGTATTTTTTAGATGCTGCTGCCGTTTTTGGAGAAAACTTAATAAGGGCTGATATTGCATTCAGATTTGACTTACATTCTATAATGTCTCGTGCCATCAGGTGTGATTACATAAATGATGTCATCCCGTGCCCAGCATTTACTAATGCCAAAGCGTTTCCTCGCCTCTAAAAAGGTCTCTTGTCTGCTCCGAGTGAGAAATTCGGATTGAGTGACCATAGTAACCCTAAGTTTTGTTTTTGCAAACCACACCTTGTTAGCGCACAGTAAGTTCATTAAATTTTACAATGATAGGTCTAGGTTTATCAAATAGCGTCCTAAACGATCACAGTCCTCAACACTAGCGAAAGAAGAAATTGGTAGGTCCAGGTGCTCAGCAACTAAGCGGGTGATCCTCTCAGTGTAATTTTATACCTTTTGCTCCATGCCGACTTTTTCATAGATACACCATGAAAAAGTCGGCATGACTTTTCATTTCTTGTCGGTCAAGCTTTAATACCAGGCACTCCATTTGGCTTTGTAACGTGTTGAGCACAGAAAGTATAAAATTGCGAAATTCCACCGGTAAAGAATTATTTGAGACAGGCGTAGAAGTTTTATTTAGATCTTGCAGGAAGGCCTTAATTTTTGTATTAAACATCTCAGTTAGCGCTGACAGACTCCATAATACGTTTTAAAGTGTTAAACAAGGTAATACTATTATAGGAAACTCTTGCTGGTAGGTGAATTACTCACAGAAACATGATATAATGGTAATAACGTTTATAAACAAAAAAAAATCAAAAAACAGCTGTTACAAAGTATGTCTGCAGTGTTTCACTCCTACCTTCAAAAAAGATTATATTAAAGATTTAAAATTACCTTATAGAGTACAAAACAAAATAAATAATATTTCATACATTGCCGAGATATTGCATAGAATACTGAATTATACAGATTGTCAGTAAGATATGGATGATAACAGTTAGCCTTAAAGGATGAAATCAGACAGACTAGGGATGACAGTGTGTTACGAAAGCTAATATAGAAGAAGTAGAATGTCTTGTCTACACAAAAATATGTAATCTTGGGATATAATATAAGTATCATAAATAACCAAACGTAACTAACCCCAGTATCTCTTAGCGCGTCTAAATGATCCAACAAGCACCGTAAATGCAGCACATGATGACATCCAACCAAGGCCACCGCCCTCCTCCCTCTACCTCCAGCATCTTCAGCACCCCCCGACCTCCTGGCACCCCCCGAGACACTATCGTCCAAGGGGCGAGCACAGGCCCAACAAAGCGCCCCCCATTGAGTGTG
The DNA here is from genome assembly GCA_013421005.1 of Heliconius erato x Heliconius himera. Taxonomy (NCBI): domain Eukaryota; kingdom Metazoa; phylum Arthropoda; class Insecta; order Lepidoptera; family Nymphalidae; genus Heliconius; species Heliconius erato x Heliconius himera. The sequence continues at coordinate 4,488 of JAATLQ010033214.1, read as the reverse complement.
AGATACTTCGGATACCCATCTCCAGACTTCTGCCTCTAATTCCATCTGTAATGTTGATAGAAATATTGAAAAAGACACGTTAAATATTTTTTAGGAAACCTATAAAAGTTTGAACGTAGCGGATAGAGTAGGAATTTGAACCCGCGCTTCTTGGATAACATTCAAGGACAGTGTACAGTTTTGGTAAAGAGGCGCGGGTTCAAATCCTGTTACGTTCAAATTTTTAAATGTTTTCCAAAAAAGTATTTTTCTTTCTTAGATGTGGCATAACACTTTAAACATGTTAGGTGCACAGTTGAATCTAAAATTAAATAAATGATTTTGATAATTGAAGCTGTCGTGGCGCAGCGGCAATGCGTCAGACTCTATTCGCAAAGGTTGTTGGTTCAACTCGTATTCGGGGGAATGAATCGTTTGCATTTTATTATTCTAAAAAGACGACGCGCAGCGTTGAGTTCCGCCACTCAACATGCAATGCATCGAAAACTAGGCGGTGCGTGAGGAAGGTGTCTTACCAGCGCTGATACTGGGCTGTTTATTAAAGCTAAAAACACAACAAAAATAATTAAGATAGTTCCCTACCTCCACCTCTGAATCCTCTACCTCATCTGACTCTTGAGACACTTGCTGGTCGTAGGCGAGGGATAACTGTTGTAAATCCTTGCTTAATTGACAATCTGTAGATAATTATGATTTATTCAAGTATTTTTTAAATATTTGTATTTACATAATTATTGTGAAATTATTATTTTATACACAAAATAATCATTTACCCAATAACAAACTAAAAACAAACTTAGCATCACAGAGAGAACGGAGAGCCAAACGCTACGGTCTCTGCAAGTCCTCTGTCATCAACCTCCCTCTAGAGGACCCTCACACTTTTACGTGACCTTCCCCAGTATCTCTGATACTGTTTTCGAAGGGGGGTTACCTCGTTTTCAAATATATTTGCTAAATAATGATGTAGGAGGCCTTAAAATAACTAATAGAACATGAAGTAACGAATTTCTAAATTATTGTCTGTCTATTTCTCTCTTTATACACGCATATCTGAGCTACTGGACCGGTTTGATTGAATTTTTTCTATTGTGTAGCTATTAGGTGTAGGAACTAGGCTATATTTTATTTTAAAGACTTCAACACCTGATGTAGAACCGAAGGGTCCAACTTAACTATAAGAAATAATTAAATGCATCCATAACCAAAGTTGTTAAGTGTGATGATTATTTTCCAATGAGATATAAACATTGAAGATTTGGAACATCTGATGAACAAACATAACAGTCCAGCTAAAGAAAAGCTGTTGAGCATGATAAGCATTTTGCAGTGACATATTGAAAATGAAGATCTGGACCATCTGATGAATATCAGTCCACCAAATTTTGATGTAATCTATATATATAAAAGGACTTGTGCTGACTGACTGAGGTAAGACGCACGCAGAGCCGTAACCGCTGATGGTAGAAACGTGAAATTTGGGCAGATGTTTATTTTCATATTCTGGACATCCACTAAGAAGGGAATTTGAAAAATTTTAACCCTAAAGGGATGAAATAGGGGTTGAAAGTTTGTATGGAAAAAAAAAATAATCTGTACCGATTTTTATAAAATTTGAAATTCAGACTCTTAAAAACATTTCATTGAACACGTGTTTCATGGTTTTTAAGAATTCACCCCCTAAGGGTTCAAATAAGGGGTGGAAACTTTATATGGAAAAATCTTTAAATTGCCACCGATTTTTAATAAAATTTAAATTCAGACTGTTAAAAATATTTTATTGAACACGTGTTTCGTGGTTTTTTTGGAATTCACTCCTAATAAGCGGGCGAAGCCGCGCGCGCCCTCTAGTTTTTAATAAAGTTATTACAATGCACGCGAAGAAATTATATGTTTAGTCAGTTTTTATATATCTTATATAATTATTGACATTTTTACTACTAATAAATAAATTTTTACTACTAATAAACTTCTTTTTTGTCTTTCTGTTTTTCTATTTCTCCGGGCTAATCTCCAGAACAGCTCAAATCATTTTTATGGGAATTTCACTGACCATATGCTTCTTTTTTATGCCGGGGAAAACCACGTTTTCCGTAAGCACATACCTAGATAGATGTGAAATAACTCCACATTTTCCTAGAAATAAAAATCAGCTTCACGTTTGTTTGTTATAATTGTATTAAAATAGTCAATATTCAATTTTATATTTACTTAAATAATTTATTTATAAGAAGCCGGCGCAGGGGCCACTAGTATCAATATAAAATCTATAAAAAAAACAAAAACAAGACTACTAGGAAAAAATATATTTACCATTGTCAGTTGCAAACATCGTGTCAGATCGTCTCGCAGGTTCAAATACATCGTCACTGCCCGTACTACAGTTTAAAAGCTCGCCCACAGAAGCTTGCTGTAAAAAGAGTTTTTGTTTCAATCTGTATCCGCACATAGCATGGTAGGTAGAATTCTTGGGGTATTACGTGTTGAGTGGGGGAACTCAACGCCGCGCTTTGCCTCGTTACCAGAGCGAGGAAAATATTTCACTCCTAATGGAAATTCGCTAGGTTGATTCGAACCCACAACCGACACGTTAACAGTCGTACGCTTGTGCCCCTGCTTAAGGCTTGTGGACTTGTGGCCGTAAACGGAGCGTTGAATTATATAAATTTTACCTTTTCTATTTACATGCTATAAAAGCCAAAACTTAACTTCAAGAAATTTCATTGCTCCTTGTAATAACTTTCGCTCGTAAGTTTCAATGTGTTCGTCAAATAAGAAACGTTGAGTCCTTACAATTTTCAATTACTTATTGTCACAAAATGCATAAGGCATTTTATGTGATGCATCTATAAGAGATAGATATAGGGTCTCGCGGACTTTGTTTTAGAACTAATGAAAGTGAACGTTTTTGTAGTACAATATCCATACCTATATTATAAATTCGAAAGTAACTCTGTCTGTCTGTCTGTCTGTCTGTCTGTCTGTCTGTGCCGCAATCAGGGCCAAACCGCTAATTCAATTGTAATAAAATACTCATACAGAGATACTTGAGGGTCTTCGGATGAACATAGGTTACGTTTTTCTCATATTTGTAATATTGTCGATATATACTAATATATAAAAATATTTTTTAATTTGACAGGCAATTTATTCCGCCATGTTAAAACAACCGACCGTTGCTAAGCAACGGTTTGCAAAGTTTATTTGTTGTTATAAGCAAACGTCACCAAAAATGAGCTTGCTTAACGCATACATGGCGTGCGCCGACTCAACCTTATGAGATACATAAAAATAATGTTTTACAAAAATATTGTCCTTTAAATAATGTTTAAAAAAGTCCGCGATACACATACCATATTTATCTCTGAAGCTTGAGCAAAGTAACACAGTAACAACAAGTAATCATTTTAATTAATTTACTTTATAATTATCGGGTTTTTGTTGTATGTATTTTCTATAATTTGATATTGATCCTTATGAAAATGAATATAATAGTCACTTTTAGCATTTCATCTAGATTGAAATTATAGTTTATTGTATAACATTCTAATAAATAATTAAGGAGATGTCACTGATTCGAAATGACCTAGCCTACCAGCGGCATAGTATGACCGACACGAACGGGCCGACGACTTTGACAGTTTTGTAAATTTTCATACATTTTCGAACTACTGTTAATATTTATGTAATTATTTGCTGTTTACAATTAATTTCCACTTTTCTTTGGTTCTTCGCTTATTCGAGTAGTAGATTAGTTAGATTTTCACTAATTTCTTGGTGTGGTGTAAGTTGCGGCCCTGCGCGGCATCGGCATAATATTATTTAAGTATTAAGGAAAGTATTGTTGGTTATTTCATCTCGGTTGGATGGTTATCTATACCGTTGTTATACACTTAATAAATTGTAATTTTAGTTTTATGGGATTTTATTTGATATTGCTCGCAAACCTTATCATATTTAATGTAGAAAGGACTTTAGTTATTTTATGTAGTATCTATGTACGCGCGCCTTTGACTGTGTGCCTCGTCAGTGCATCTGGTGGGCATTGCGATCCAAAGGGATCCCTGAGGCCTATATTGAGATTATCAGGGACATATACCACGATTCCGCTTCTATGGTTAGGACTGCTGTTGGCGATACTAAACCCTTCCAGATTACAGTAGGGGTTCACCAGGGCTCGGCTCTTAGTCCGTTCTTATTTAATGTGGTGCTCGATACTGTCTCGGCTCACATCCAAGACCAGCCTCCATGGCTGATGATGTATGCCGATGATATAGCACTCATTGACGAGAACCGACTGACGCTGGAGCGTAAAGTGAACCTGTGGAAGGGTACGCTTGAGAACGGTGGTCTTAAACTAAATGTGTCGAAGACCGAGTACATGGCCTGCGGGAGCCCGGACTCAAGCACTATCCTTATAGGTCCTGAACCAGCCGTTAAGTCGGAAAAGTTCAGGTACCTAGGATCCGTCATGCACGAGTCTGGAGG
>JAATLQ010033213.1:0-17010 GCA_013421005.1 Heliconius erato x Heliconius himera | reverse complement strand
CATATACTCTCGTAGTCACAATATTGAAATATGAATTGTAATAGCAAGTTGTCTTGACAATATCTTAGAACGTAATGAACACGAGTGCCGTGTCGTTTGTGCTTATATTGGAAATCCACCGGAAAAGACGCAGCACACTACCGCCACTTATTACAATCGATAATGGAAACAATATCAAATGACGTACTTGTATTCACAGCGACACCTATTACTACATTATAAGTAACTTATGCTAACAGTTATATATATATCTCTATAAGTAGATAAACAATAAGATAACCTGACATTGAGATTAATATTACCTCGCAGTGTAAAGGGCACGAGCAATGCACGCATAGCATGTAATTTACGCAATATTCATATATCAACTTTACGATGTACCCCGCATGAAACACGATATGCAGAGGGAACCTAGTGAGATACTCCGTTCACCACTTTCCACCGGATATCCGAAAAATTGTGTGTTGAGAGACGGAATTTAACGCCGCGTTTTTGCCCTGGTACCATAGTGAAGAAAGAAATATATTAATAAAAATTAATTCATTCCCCCGGTTGGGAATCGAACCCACAACCGTTACAGTTCTACACTTATACTCCTGCGCCTCGTCTGCCTTAATAATATCATCTTCATATATCGTTGTTTACAATATAACGAGGCGATCATGACGTAGAATTAGAGCGCGTATTAAAAACGCGTTTGTTGTGGGTTCTATTCCAAATTCAATCTCTGCAAAACGTGGCATTGAGTTCCAGTTCCTTAGCAGTGTAGGCAGGGCAACCTGAAAACCTAGTGCTATGACGCTCCGTTCCCATTAAGACACTTCCGTTCCCCACTTTCCACTGTATTTGGGAGGCAGTTGTTGAGTGCCTCCTTACCACAGCAAAGAAAACAAAAAAGTTCAACATTTAATTTACACAAGTGGGAATCGAACCCATATCCTATCGTATACGGTCTCACACTTATGCACCTGTGCCAGGACTGGTCTCAATACTTCCTCAGAAATAAAAACCTACTTTTTATCTCTATACAAATTTAGCACAAAGACAAACGTTACAGCAATTCTAATGCTGCATTATAATTAATGTTTCATCCATATTTCCTGTAATTTTGCCGCCGTCGTGTCGAATTCTTGTATAATAATGTATTTAAGTGCAGATCGCTCTAGGCAATGGGTGCTTTATAATAAGCTATTATAATTTATAATTTATGTAATTATCATATATTTATAGGTATATTTTACTTTAAATCTTATTTATTTAAAGTTAAATATGGCGAGAGGAAAGTCGTGGCGCAGGGGCACAAAGTGTGCCTATAGTAAACCGAGTAGTTGTGAGTTCGATCCCCACTAAAAGAAATGAAATTTATTTATATTTTCATTTCTTCGCCCTGACGTCGAAGCAAAGCGCGGCGTTGAGTTCCGCCACTTAAGACAATGGCTCTTGAATTCGGCGGAAAGTAAGGAACGGAGTGTCTTAACACTAGGCTCCCTCTGCCTACTCTGCTGTGCGGGATACAGCGTGACGCTGATATGATTTTAAATTCATTATTTATTTAATTTTTTTATGTACCTTACACTATTTCTTGTATAGGAAATATTTTTTAGATACTCGAATCTATACTTTCTGGCACGACTGTAATTTTTTTGAACCGAATGACTTGGTCCGATGAGTGGTAGAACGAAGAAATTACAGAAATAAAAATAGAATTACTCAAGATCAAATCGAGATCAAACCCTCAACTATCATATTTACAGTCAAACCCTGCCCCACTGCGACACGACAGTTTTAAAGTTCACAAATTCTATTTTTACTATTCTAATTTTAATGTTCTCCAAAGCATTTAACACCAGCGCCATACCGACTTCAGAACCGAAAGGTTAATTAAGCTCCAATATTTCTTGATATAACAAAAATTAATTGCATCCAGGAATTTATATAAAACGATTCTTCTTCCACAGTGACAGGCTTTAGACTTAGTCGTGGTTTAAGTTAAAAGCGAGGATTAATTATTTAGCTTGAAAAATTACTATCGTTGGTAGATGGTGACCCATTTCTCTGTTTTTAGATAATAACGTTATTTGTTTTATTTAGTAAACATATTGTTTTGGTAATTGATATTCGTAGAACCAAAAGCGTTGGCGTTGTCGTGGCGTAAAATAAAATTCATAATAAAACTGGATGTATTATGCATAACAGTTTATTTTTTTTTAATTATTTATATTACTAATAGCTATTATTTAATTAAGAAAATAATATGTTGCAGGGTAGGCAGAGAACCTAGCGTTATGTCACTACCTAATTTACAAGATTTTGTTGGTTCGTTTTCGACATTCAAAGCCGCACTTTATCTAGTTACCATACTCTCATAATAATAATAATGAATAATATTAGTAATAATAGTTATTAAACACATTTAATAAATAAGTTAATAATTCTAAATATATATTTTATTAATCGCTTATTCCTCCAAATTGGACTACACAACAAATATTCGATGCCAAAAGCTTCTGTCAGCGTTACGATAAAGCGAGTATAATAGGATGAGAGAGTTCGAAATCTAACTAGATCGATTTAATACATAATCTCCAATAAACGTAGGTGTACGTCTAACTAAAGTGCTTTCAACATTTGACTTAAATCGAGCTTCAATAGTTGTTAGCTTTTAAAGTTATTAGTGAAAGGATGTTGTATAGAATTTAATATTAATAAATTGCCTTTTGAGTCGGTGGTAGCTGTATATGGGACTGACACTACTGACATTTCTATGTGTTCTACTCCACCTATCTCCACCTTAAGTAGTTTTAGTTCGGGGTCGTGGGTGGCGATGATCAATTACCAAGAAGTCTTTTTCATAAAAAATAATATAATGAGACCAGTCGTGGCGCAGGGGCACAAAGCGTGATTGTAAACCCGACTGGTTGTGGGTTCGGTCTCCACTCGACGAGGATGAAATATTTACTTAAATTTATATTTCCATTTCTTCGCTCTGGTGCCGAGGACAAGCGTGGCGTTGAGCTCTGCCAATCAACACGCAATGCCTCCAGAATTCGGCGGAAAGTGGGGAACGGAGTGTGTTAACACTAGGTTCCCTCTGCCTACCCTGCAGTATGCGGGATACAGCGTGAAGGTGATTTGATTTGATTTTTTTAAATATAATTTAAAAAATATTATACCGACGTCAAATTGGTATAAAAAACAAAAGAGCCAGTGAACTCAAATGCAAGTTCTATCTACCTAAGTGCTATGAAAACTACCTACCTAAGGTAGTAAACCCGCATTTTTTTCTTAATTTCTCCATATCTCTAAAACTACGAAGCGATATTAATTATACTTATAGAATTTCCTAAGTTAGTAAAAAGATTCATCTCGGTGACTTAGTTTTAGAGAAATTCGTTGACAAATATACAAACATAGAAACATTCACTTACCAAATTAAATACTAATAAGACATACCTTTTAGTTACTAAGAAATTTGTGGACAAACACATATGCATGTGAAACTGACAAATTTTCTTTTTCTGAGGTTTGTAAAAATTATTACTATTTTTTGGCTTCAAATAACAAACTGAGTCCAGACCTGTTGTTCTCTATTCCGCTCTGTCTTAATAAATTTATTGAATGATATCTATCTATGCAGACCGATTTTATAAATAATCTCTAATAAACGTGGGCGTGCATACAATTAATGACCTTTCAAGTTTTATCTTAAGCAAATGAACCTTATTAGTCTTCATTAGAAATTATTTATAATATAAGAGACTTATACTTTCATTCATCTTAAATAAAAAAAATGGTAATTCATAGAGAGGATTACTTTAATTTAAATGTTTTTAAAGTTAATTAAAAAGTATATAGTCATTAATTAAATATGCAAAACTATTATTTATCAGAAAAAAATATAATTTCTATTATTATCATTTTTTAATATCTGTTACACAATGTCTACAAAATGAGACGAACTTATGCCATAGATAATTAAATTTTTTAACAAAAAAAAGAACCGACTTCAATCTGATCCCATTATCTATCCTAGAAGTGTATCCTTTCCAATAAAAAAAATCATCGGAATCGGTTGGCATGGTATTGAGTTAAAGGTCTATATAACGCGCACATACTTAATGGAAATTTTAAACTTATGTGATTTTCTCAAGGATAACATAATCAAAATGAGCCAAATTAAAATTAATCCACACGAAATGCACCAGCTTTCAAATAAAAAAGAATCATCAAAATCGGTTCACCCAGTAAAAAGTTCTGAGGTAACAAACATAAAAAAATACAGTCGAAATGATAACCTTCTTTTTAAGAAGACTGTTAAAAATTAATATAACGTCGTTCGTGAATTTTGACTTGAGATTTTTTTATATTTAAAATATGTTTTCTTGGTCGGTAAAAATCCCGCAACTCAACACAAAATATCACCTTATAACTTAGTTAGTATTAGAACCTATATAAGATAGATAAATCTCATAAAGGTTAAAAATCTTCATATACCTATGTAATTCAAAAAAGTATCTTAACATCTTTTTCACGTCACGTCTGTTGGACAGCAAGACACAGGCAACATAGTGTTGAGACACTCTTTTCCCAACTATATTAGCCCAATATTATTGATACGTATTGAGAGGTGAGATCGAACAGACACAGCCAGTCAGTTTCGTTCCCCATTTGCGCCGAATTTCAGAGGTATTGATTGGCAGAACTCAACTCCGCGCTTTGCCTTGTTACCGGACGACGTTACGTTACGAGGAATTTAAATATTTAATATTTTCGAGTATGACTCGAACCCGCAACCTCTCGTGTTTACAGTAAGTGGCACACTTGCGCCTCTGCGCCACGAATGGCCTCAAATAATTTTACATCGGTTAAAAATTGTATAGTTATAAAATGATTTAATCACTTATAAAATGATCTAAAAAAGACTTTTACTTCTGTAATCACCAGAAAACTAACTAAACTTCCAGCACAAAGGCAATTCTAACTGCATTTTAGACGTAGCAATTTACTTTATTGCATCTCCATTTCGGGTATCTCGTTAACCTTTACCCAGGTTGATCTTAAAAAAAAAACTCGTATTGTGTTTCTGGTAGGAAAGTTACAATACAAAAAGTTATAGAACTAGTCGTCAGAAACGATCTATTCTACAAATGGTTCCGTATAATTTTTCATGATAAAATTTATAAAGTCTACCGTTATAATTTTCCGTATTCATATATATTTATACCAAAACTGCATTCTTTAAATATATGTTTTTATTTTTTTATAGCTGTTGAGTGGCGAAAGTCTATGCCGCGTTTTGCCTTGTTACAAATGAAAAATGAAATTGAAATTTCTATTACCACCACAAGTTATGAAGTTAAATTAAAGTTACCATCTTATATATGGTTTTTACTTACGAGTAGAAAGCATATGTAAGATAGATGCTATATCCCGCATATAATAGGGCAAGCAAAGGGATCCTAATTCTAAACACTGTTCCTCATTTTCTGCTTAGTTTCGAGACATAAGGGGCAGAATTCGATCTTTCGATATTATAATTTATAATGTCCAGCCGAAACCAAAAACTTACCCTCGAATTGAAATCTAACCTACAACCGTTGCGTTTACATTAAGATAATTACAATTTTAGTTTAGTCTAATGCAACGATGAAGCCATAATCACGCGTAACACGCAGGCAAACCCACAAACAGTACACTAGTACTATATAAAATAAAATATAATCTTTCTCGTTTGCGCCATTCCAGCTTTATTATATTATAGAAACCTTTTGAAAAGTGGTCAAAGGCAAATCTGTTATATAAGCAGTTAAAATTTGCATTTCATAAAGGCTCAATTTAGATTTACATGTTTTAATAGAGCAAGTTGTTGCTAGCACCATTGAAAAAAGTTCAACGATTTCCATTTAGAGTTCAGTTTAGTACAATCCAGACTAGCCCAGTATTATTCAGAATAGGCAGGGAGTCTAGTGATAAATCACTCAATCTTTATTATAGTGATGTAAAATTCCATATATATTGTATATTCGACGACTCTATGTAATTAAAGATATATATTTAGAACGCGGAGGCCGTCTTAGAACAGGAAAACCAGCGTGCCATTTTAAACGCAATGTTTGTGGGTTTGATTTCGATTCGATTGATTAAGGTTGATATGGCGCAGCAGTACAGCGTCTGAATGTAAATGTGACTGTTATGGGATCGATCCCCACTCGGAGGAATTATTAAATATATATTTTGATTTATTTTCATTTCTATACTATGGTGGACGATCAGCGGCGTTTCTTCTGAGTGAAGCACATTTAATGTCTCGAAAATACGACAGAGAGTGGGGAACGAAGTGTTCTAACACTACGTTTCCTCTGCCTACCCTATTACACGGGGGAAAGCGAGAAGGAGCTTCCTGTAAAAATTGTAGAAAAATACTATTAAATAAAGTTAGGAAGTACGGAACCCTATAATATATTCTATTGTTGATACATCCTACGTATTTTATCTAAAGGTCGTGTCTGACGTGACCACCCGCAGTGTAGTAAATTTACTACATTCAAACTATTATAGGCTGTTTTTTTTGTCAATCCCTCGGTCATTCTTGGCTACTGTTAAAAAAAAAACAATTCACGTTTTTTTGACTCGCTTTTGATTATGCGGTGAGTTTCAACTCACCGCATAATCAAAGCCTAAGTGTACTACCCGTACACCTACAGTTATGAAATTTAGGACGAAGAAAGATTTTACAATACAAATGAAGGAAAAAATCCGTAAAGTAAAAGTTTATTAGTTATTTGGTAGTTCATTTCACACTAAATAAGTAAATATGCTTGCAAACTGAAGTTTATTCATTTTATTCGCCACATCATCAAAATCTATAAGGTATTTCCCAATCACAATCCTGAAATTCTGAAATTGGTACAGAACTCTCTATGGGCAAGTCCGACTCGCATTTGATCAGCATTTTCTTAAATATATATTTTAAATAAACATTCATAAGCTCAGTTACTTCAGGAGGCCAGTCACGGCACAGGGGCACAAAGCTTGACTGTAAATCGATTGGTTGTTGATTCGATTCCCACTCGGGGAAGTGAAATATTTTTCTTCGCTCTGGTGTCGAGGCAAAGCGCGGCATTGAGTTCATTGAGTAGGTTGTAGGAATATACTAAATATTAGATTTTTATAAAATATTCTTTATTTATATTTAAGATTTTTCCTAAAATTTAAATATCCCGAACGGTCCTATTTTTTGTTAATTATTCTATTCGTTTTTTATGATGTTTTTTTTTACTTTATTTAGTTACTAACAAGTCCAAAGATAAAAATCCCGTTGTTCAACGAGACAAAATCTGGCAACGCTGAGACGGACAGACAGACATCCTTTTAATATTAAGTCCGTCCTGTTTTAACCTATGGATACGGAACCCCAAAACTTGTTAATTATATAAGCATCCAGGGAAACTCCCCATAATCAATATCGATAACAGAACCGACCAACTCGTTAAAATCTCCTTTGCCGGATACCCAAAATTAATAAATATGTTTAAAAATCAATAAAGTAGCACAAAGGGAATCAAAAGTTACATAATGCGGATGTATGAAATGTATGAAATTTTTAATTTATCTGCATCCGCGATACTGGTGGATACAAAAATTGGTAATATCAAATTTTTACATGCTTTTATTCCAATATAGATGTGCAATCTGTAAATGTTTTTTTTTGGTTTTAAGTGTTTTTTTTTTGTTTTCACTTTTACGCCGTCGTGGTGCAGTAGAACAGAATTTGAATTCAAGTAGTAAGTGTATTGGTTTTGGTTTCGATTCCCACACGAAGCAATAATTCTTTGGTAGACTGTTGTTGTGGGGCAGCGGGAAAAATTCTGTAAACGAGGTTCTTGGTAGTTCTATTCCCACTCAAGGAAATGAGTTATTTTATTAATAAAACTATGTGCGGTGTTGAGTTCCGCCTGTCAACACAACACACACAACATCTCGAAAATATATCGAGAGGTAGGGAACAGAGTAATAATATAATCACAAATTTATGAATACTAGGTAAATACAATAATTTAAGCTATTTTATTGATTAAGTAAATATATATTTTAATTTTATTTTCATCATATCTTTAATAGAAAAATAGTATCTTTTGAAAAATAGGAAATGTAAACTTTTATGAAACGCAATAACATTTCTTCCTTGGTCCGGAGCAAAATTGAAAACATAACTTTGCTTTACGCGACTCAGGTGTCATATATATCAATATACATATGTATGTCTGTCTGTCTTACAAAATCTGTAGTGGCGTGTGATGTGACCGGCGGCGTGGCGAAGTGAGTGACTGTAACGCGACGGTTTTCAATTCGATTCTCATTTGGGGTAAATGAATTATTTTTATTTTCTTACTCTTACAACAAGACAAAATATGACGTTGAGTTCCGTTCACTATAGATATTCAGACACTATGACATCCGATACACAAAAAATTGTCTCGGAAATTAGGCGGTGCGTTGGGTACAGATTGTCTTAATACGGGTTAGGTTCCCTTTGTCTACTCTGATATATACTAAATGCAGTAAACAGTTAAGAAAATGTATAATATTGAACAATTACCCTTATAGCGTATCGGGAAGTTTTAATTGAAAAGTTCATTAAATTAATATTTCTTTGAATATATTGAATCTAACCATATATTTTATTTTTTGCAGCTAAACGTTCTATCACGTACAGCAGAGTAGAAAGATAATGGGCGGCATTTAAAATATTGAGCGTTGATAAACGAAACACAACGCCGTGTTTCTTACACGAGTAGGGAAATAAAAAATCATTATTGCCCTGCTAAACGGGATTATTTCACGATGTATCCCGCATATAGCAGGGTAGACAGAAGGAACCTGGGAATCTAAAGCTAAAGCAATCCAATCTTATTAAGACACTCCCGTTCCGTACTTTATGCCGAATTCTGGACTACATGTTGAGTGGCAGAATTCAAAGTCGTTTTTGCCAGAATTATCTCGTTGACAGAAAGAAGATATTAAGATATTAATCGAACTCATAAACCGTCACGTTTACAGCTGCACATTTGTGTCCTTGCGCCATTACTGGCCTCCAAAGAGGGGAGTACCCTTAATATCATAATTAAATTTAACACCATTTATACTTAAAACCGAAAATAGTTTTAGATAAATTTCAACTTTAACGAAAGCAAACATACTGAACCAGTTATTCTTATCTCCAAAGAACCACTTTCAAAACAAAACTTGGTCATGCAGATAGTGGAACAGAAAAATGTAAAAATCTCATGTATTTTTAAAACGCCGCCTCTATAACCGACGTAAAATCGTATCTCGTTCGAAAAATCTTGAAGCGATCGAGTTTGATTTAAAATCGTTCAGATATCAAGCTTTCGTCGTCGTTCAGGCCGTCAGAAACGCGACAGTTGTGGGCTCGATTCCCACTCAGGGCAATGAGATATTTTCATTTCTTCTGTCTGGTAACGAGGCAAAGTGCGGTGTTGAGATTCGCTATTCAATATGCGATGCCACGTGGCTAACGTAAGTCTTCTAATGTGAAAGGAGTTTCTCCATCATATGAGGTTGGACAAAAAGACTACAGTGTCAAGATACTCCTTTTTCCGCTTTCCACCCGAATTCGAAACTTATTAATAAAAATATTAAATTACCAAACTGCTTTTAATTACCAAAACATAAAAATCTATGTATCATCATTTGATAAATAATATAATAAAAAATAATTTCTATCGATCCCAAGTAGTACAGGTTCAAATCCGGTCCCAATAAATATTTTATACGTTTTGTAAAAAAGTATAAGCTGGAAATGAATTGGGAATCGAATCCACAATCTTTGGGTTTACAATATAAATCTCACTCGAATTCAAACAGAAAAGTAAAAAAACGTGGTGACTTGACACGAGATTCTATCTGTTTATCCCGCTGTGCGGGAAAATGCGTGAAACTATTGTATTTATATACTAACTGTAACTATTGTATTTGTATATATACATGCATAACTCTAGAACAGGATGGTTTAGTACATGTCTGCCAACTAGAAGTAAGGAGCGATTACACGGTACGGCGTGTTCCTTCGATTTTCCTTTTTCACGCTTCATTTCATTTCAACGTACGTATTTATTGTTGGAGTAGAATCGTTGATGATATTTTTATTTTGAGTTTAACGCTGTTCACGGTGTTGAGGCCGGTCGTGGTGCAGATGTACAAGCGTGCGACTGTAAATATAAATAAGTTGTAGGTTCGATTCCAACTCGAGGAAATGAAATATTTAATATTTTCATTTCTTCGCTCTGGTAACGAGAAAAAGCGCGAAGTTGAGTTCCGCCACTCAATACGCAATGCCAAGAAAATTCGGCGGAAAGTGGAGAACGGAAGCGTCTTAATAAGAATAGAGTGTCTTAACAATACGTTCCGATATTCCATCTGCCTACTCTGCTATATGCTTTGTGCAACGCGAAGCTACAAAAAACTACTATATAGATAGATATAGAAATTGTAACGTAGCGGGACTCGAACCCGCGCCTCCTGGAAACCAACCGGGCGCTCTGACCACTAAACCATACGTTTAAACGTATGACTTAGTGTTCAGAGAGCGCATTTCTAAACAAGTATTTTTCTTTCCTAAGTGTGGGGAATAACACTCTAAAAATGTTAAAAATACTAGTAGTAATAATCTATAGATCGTGATCCACATTGGAATAAGACTAACGATATAAGCACTATTCATATCGATTTATCAAAGATAATGTCCAAGTAAATCGCACTAAAATCGGTACTACTCTATAATTTGTCAGTAGAATGCATAAATCCGTTTAGTTTCGCCTCATAGCCTTTCTTATAATGATGTTCGGTGTGCTGTTGATTAGAGACTTAGAAGATTTCGAATTTATCTATAGTAGTAGAGGTCATCGTGGCGCAGGGACAGGCGGTTATGGGTTCGATTCCCTTCGGAGGAATAAATTATTATTTTCATTTCTTCGCTTTGGTACTAAGGCAAAAGCCCGGCGTTGAGTTCTACCATTTAATAAACAATACCTCGAAAAGAATGGCAGAAAGTGTCTTAACTCTTGTTTTTTCATTGTCTCTAGGTTTCTCTCTGTTTACACTGCTGATACAGCGTCAAGCTACGAAAACTGACATAGAATGAGTGGTTGTAGGTTGTTTAAAGTATATTTTTTATCTAAGCACGGCGTTGAATTCCGCCCTTCGACACGCAATGTTTTAAAATTCAACGAAAACTGGGAAACGGATATGCTTTATTGTTAACGGAATGTTCTAACTCTATTTCCGCAAAACTATAATAATACAAGAACGTGATTTAACCAACTACAAAAAAAAACATATGCAATAACAGCACCTAACAAAACATTAACATAATTAACACAATAAAGTATAAGATAATTCAAACTCACAGCTTTTCTCAAAGGAAGATTCAAGTACTACTAAGTTTTAGAGACCATTTGCCGGTTTATCTTTCAGTGTATTTAGTACTGCAGTTAGCAACTTAGTTCAACTTACTAAGTTAAATACCTACCTTCATAACGAGATATGGATATTATTAAGTGGAGTAGAGTAAGGTGTTGCAATTTTGTTTAAGGAAACAAAGTTTTGGCTGTAGAAGATGTCGTGGCGCAGGGGCCACTGTAAAGGCGACGGTTTTGGGTTATATTCCCACTCGTGGGAATGATATGATTATTTAATATGTAATTTAATTAGGCATTCCACCCCTTAATACGAGAATTCAGCGGAAAGTAAAAATAAAATAAAATCAAAATAAATCAGCTTCACGCACACAACAGGGTAGGTAGAGGGAACCTAGTGTTAAGACACTCCGTTCCCCACTCTCTGCCGAATTCTGGAGGCATTGCGCCGCGCTTGTCCTCGACACCAGAGCGAAGAAATGGAAATATAAATTTAAGTAAATATTTCATCTTCTCGAGTGGGGATTGAACCCACAACCAGTCGGTTTTACAGTAACTCCTCGTGCCACTGCGCCACGACTGGCTTCAGCGGAAAGTGGCGAACAGAATTTTTTTATGGAGTATATCTTAACACTAGGTTCCCAGGTTCCCTTTGCTTAACCTGTTGTGTGAGTGTGATTATCTTTTACTTGCGTCTTCATTTACGTAGTTATGGTCATCGAAGAAATTATTTAGTTTTTGAACAAATCACGACGCATTCTAAATGTTCGAGGTAACTCTGACCTATATAGTATACCTTCTTCAGTAAATGGACTATCAAATATAAAAATAAAGTAATTCCTGAGATTAACTCGTTCAAAGAAACACTCTCTTCAGCTTTTTAATATTGGTATAAATTATGAATATTAAACTAGAGTCGTAGATTTCATTTCCATTCATCCCGAAAGCTAGATGCCATGATCTTCAGTTCTCATTGTAAATATCTTTATTTATTATTATTTTATTATTAGATATATATTATAATATGAAGATAAAATCTGTGTTTAGAGAATAATGTGTTTTATATTTATCTCTTATTGCAAATTAGCATCAAGGCACTTCATTTGGCACTTTTCGTAAAAATTCGGCACATCTCCTATTAAATGACGGAATTTAATGCTATCCTATATCTTACTTACCACAGCACGAAAAGAAAATAATAATGTGCCACAAGTGAGAATCGAACTTACAATAATCATACATCATCACATCAACAATAATATCAATAATATAACAACAATAATAATAATAACAATAATAATATAACACCGTAAATAAGCCAAGTAATAATTAAGATACAACAGCAAAGTTAAAAATGCCAATTGCAGACACGTGAGGTGCATTAAGAAGTAAATTAAAATCGTTCGTTCTAGTAAACAATGAACGTTTAGTGCATTGTTATAGAGAATTGGCTTATCGGCTAATATTTTTCTAATAATATATTTTTAGAATCGGTGTGGGTTCAAATCTGAATTGATGTAGAATATTAACACCTAGGAAGAGGGTATTAAACTTTTTAAATGAAACTACTTTAACCGGATTAATCGCATATACATTTTTGGAAACTTGACGTTTTGAATGCTTTGCAGTAGTCCGTGGTCACAGATAGAAGAGTCTATCCGAGTAAACAAGTGTATGATCCCAAATATACACGACTAATCCAGTTAAAATACTTTAATTTAAAATGTGTAATAATCATGAAAATCAAAGAACTTATTAAGCATATTTAGCTATTATTAGCTTTATATGTATAATTTCTTGAGATCGCTATGGCGGTACAGCGTCTAACTGTAAACACGATAGTTGTGGGTTCGATTCCCACTTGTAGTAACAGATTATTTACATCTCCTCGCTCTGGCAAGTAGAGAGGCGAAGTTGAAGTTGAAGTAAAACTTGGGTGTAGCTGTATCGTGGACACGGCCGTTAGTTGTGCATGAATACTTTTATGTAACTGATGATGTATATAGCATAAAAGCAAGGAAAGAATATATAATAATATATTAATAATATATTTTTTCCTTGGTCGATAATAATATGTCAAATAGTATACAAAATACATCGAGATTTCTGGTAAATGTCAAGTCAATCAGATATTGTATCGTAGTTGTGGATGTGCTGATTATAAAGTCGAGCAATGAGCGGTTTTATGAGACAGCAACATTAAAGTCTCCAACTATCATAACTGGTGTAACAGATCAGGCTCGAAATCGGACATATTTTAACAACGATCGTAAAGTACAAAGTTTAATTCCTACTAACGCTGGTGATATACAGACACGTTTTACGTTTACTAAACATATATCACCAGCTTTTGCGTCTTTCATTTTCAAATGAATTTTAGACATCAATTCCGACGTTAATGTTAACTATGTCACAATCAATGAAGCTATTGATATTGCGATATATGATGACTCCACCGAATGATGATGGTACTACAACTGATGATATAGCTATAATTTATTGAAGAAGAAAAGCTAGGCACATTCACTTCCATGGAATTTTCGCCATTTTCATCCAAGTTCCGCCGATTGCTAAATATTTAGATAGATTGATGACTTTATCGGTAGAGATGTCTACAGAGTGCGACCAAACTTTGTGCATTAATGGCCATAATAAGTATAATACAATGCTGATTAGAAACATTACTAAACTTTGTTACTACAAAACTACTATATTATTAAAAAAACTTTTTTATTTTGACGACTAGTGTTGGCAACGATTTCTAGCCAATCTCTGGTACTTATCTCGTATCTCTTAAACTGTAGGAGACGTCTCACCAAATCCATCATAAAACTTGAAACCTTCTCGGATATTGATCATATAAAGACCATCTAACCGTACAGTTTAAAGTTCCCTACTGGCTCTTCAGGGATAGTACTCTTAAGCAGCGCTAAGTGTTTATCTGTTGTTGGTGCAGAAACCATACACACACATCACACATATCAGAATGGATTGTTGACAAAAGTCGTATTGAAACTTACACTAGCTGCTGCCCAATGCCCAATGAAGAAATCATTATCGAAGACAGAATAACATTTATACATACACAGTTCGTTGTCGATGTAGAAGCCATTTCATCATTTACTTGCATATTTTCAACTGTTCAAGCTGCAGATGTACTGGCACTGTCATTGATTCCTTCGGCCACATTCATTCTTATACGCTATCCATCCTTATTTATTTAGTCAGATATTTTATTACTACCATTTGATTGTTCTTCCGAAGTCCTTTCCAACCGTATTCGATATCTGTATTCTGTTTTAGCTTTTCGACGTGTACAAACCCACATTATATATTTTTGATAATATTAACTTCCACGAGTCAAAAGTTATTCTAATTGCAAATCTCCATACGCAGCAAAATAATTATAAAACGGCGTCGCTTTCCCCTCACCGCGCGTCATGTGTCACTGTTCTTGTTTATTGTAATAAATTCTTTGATTATTTGGATATCCAGTGGTATACTTTTATTCTGGATGTACAGGGTACTTTTGAAACTACAAGGCTAAACTATATGTCCCGATTTTGTTATTATTAGATTTTTTTGATTGCTATGATGGCAAATTTATAGACGTATACCCGTCAAAATAATCTTGATCATCTACAAATTTATGTAAGAAATTTTTAAATATTACTTTGACCGACGTCTTCCTATCTATTTGTTTAAAACTTTGCATACGTCACCGGATCCTATGACAATGTACAACATTTTCATAGAAAAACCCCGCTGTTTTTACCAGAAATATCAGGATAACAAAAAAAAAAACAAAAAACGAGTGCGGGTCGGACTCGCTCAACGTGGGTTTTATACCATTTTCAGGATTGTAGTTCAAAGGCAAGAGTTTATGCAATCTCTTTTTTTTGTGCTAAATGTCGTAGCTGTAGGTTCACAGGAAGTAGCCTATTATATGTTTGATAACACAATCTCAGATAAATGGTCTTGACGGACCGCCAGACGGGCAAAAATTGATTCTTTAAGGACTCCGTTTTTTTCCTTTTGAAGAATGGAACCTTAAAAATAGTTTTATGCTATGTTATTATGTATTCTCCATATATAAGGGTAACCAGAGAGAACTTAGTGTTAAGAAGTTATGTTCTCCACTTTCGAAATTTTCGAAAAATTACCCGTTGAGTAGCGAAATTCACCACCGCGCTGTATCTTGTGAACACTCAGACTTCAATCTTAAACATATGCTTCTCTTAACAAATAAATACAGAATTTTCGCCCACAAAAATATCAATTATTATATATTCTTTCCATATCTTTTGTTTGCATCGTCTCTTATGAGTATAACGTTGGTAATTATAAAGCTGTATTCACACTCTCATTAATCATAATGCAACGTGGGATTTAAAAATGGTTAAGATGAGTCATTGTTATAGAACAAAATGATATTAATGTATATTTTTTTCATAAAATATACATGTATATACATGAAAAATAATTAAAACCGAATAGAGCGTTTTTCAAAAAAGTTATTTTTATTTTTTTGTTATTTTTAGATTTGAATTTTTTTGTCGGCAACGGTACATTGTGTCACAATATATTATTTTAACCGCACGTGGGTTTGGCTCTTCGAAGATTTATTAACAGAAAAGGTTATTAATAAAAGATAGTATAGGATAAGATAATTGATATTAGAAAAAGAAATATAAGCTTAAAGGCCAGTAGTGGTGCAGGAGCACACGTGCATGACTGTAAACGCGACTGGTTGTGGGTTCGATCGCTACTCGAGGAAATTAAATATTATCATTTACATTTCTTCAATCTGGCGTCGAGGCAAAAGCGCGGCGTTAAGTTCCGTCACTTAACACGCAACTCGGCGGCAAATGGAGAGCGTAGTGTTTGTTTTAGCTGTTTGTACAGGATACAGCGCGAGCTGGGAAAAAAATATAAACCTAATTTTATTATTTTATTATTCACAATAAACAAAACTCAATCAAAAAATAAAAGAACTGAGAAACCAAAACTTTCATTTAAATATAAGGAACCGGAACCCGATCATAAATTATAAAAAAAAATAAATAAAAGATTTAATTTAGATCACATTCAAATAAAAAAAAAGAACCAAATGAAACTAACAATAGGTTGAACGAACAATGAAATATCCGCATCGACATTGCCTCTTTGGTTATAATCTCTTCACTAATTGATGTCTTGATCTCTCAACAAAAGGACAGCTCTCATATGCTTGTTTGAACATATGTATTAAAACAGAATACTGTTGGCCTAATATTTTTTATATTTTAATATTCATTTAAGCTGAACTGAGCTGTTTTTTAGTATTATATTAAAACTAGCGACCCGCTCGCGGCTTCGCCCGCTTTAACTACTGAATTATTCATATAATGTACCTATGTTTGCAAAGCACTTAAGATTACTAATGTGAAAATTATGGAAACCTTAATGCAACCCACATTTTCGTAGCTCCAATAAGGATGTTCCAATTGTTTAAAAAAACACACACTTGAACAAATGACACAAACAACAGAAAACTTAAACGAAAGAAATTATAAACAACAGACTACCTACT
>JAATLQ010033212.1:0-17006 GCA_013421005.1 Heliconius erato x Heliconius himera | reverse complement strand
AAGTTTCTAAATTTTGTCACTCACTGACTGACTCACCGATCATCAAAAGTCCAAGGCACTTCTAGCAGACATAGAAGCTTCAAATTTGGAATACAAATCGAGTTTAGTGTCTTAATTATGGGAAAACTTAAATATTTTGTAATTTCAGTCCAGTTTTCCAAATACACCAACTGCATGAATAACTTTGTAATCCCATATAAATGTATAGGATTACAAGGTTACATTTGCAGTTAATGAATTATTTTTACTGTATAATAGAAAATAATAAGTGTAGATAGGTACCAAAAAGTAGGACTCTACAAAAAGAAGTGAGATGCCATCAAAAACATCCTGTAAAAAACCCAAGTCTCGCAGCTCAGTCTTTCTACCGTAAAAAGTTGTGAGATCCATGTAATACCAAGTCGGTTAATCTATTTAGTCTCTACTTAAAGGACCTTCTGTCTTAAGTTATTACAGTAGTTATCATCATCCCAATATTAAAAATATTTTACGTTTTAAACAAATAGATCGACTTGGACATCGCATGAAAACACAACCTATCGAAAGACATAATAGACATCATATTCGGAAGGACTCTGGTGAGGAATTCGGTTGCTGGCCCGTCGTGCTGTGTAGTGTGATACATACTAATAATCAAATCATGCGATGTCCAAGTCGATCTATTTGTTTAAAACGTAAAATATTTTTAATATTGGGATGATGATAACTACTGTAATAACTTAAGACAGAAGGTCCTTTAAGTAGAGACTAAATAGATTAACCGACTTGGTATTACATGGATCTCACAACTTTTTACGGTAGAAAGACTGAGCTGCGAGACTTGGGTTTTTTACAGGATGTTTTTGATGGCATTTTTTTTTACTTGACATTATATCACGCATTGTAATTTGGGCTGAGAGAACCTAAGAGCCCAGCCACAACAGCCTTCGTTCAAAATATATTTCATATAGGTATTGATGCCATCGTGGATAAGTCATATGGTTTTTGTAGGACAGAAAAGTGATAAATTTGGCCATAACTTAGATTTTTTTAGGTTAGACAGTGAGCATCTAATGTCAAGACTTTCAAACGAAACGAATTCAAAACATTGCACGTTGAGTGGCAGAACTCAACTTAAAGATAGAAAATAAAAATAATTTGTAGCCATTGTGGGTTAGATAGTCCACTATCGAACCCACAACCATCACGTTACATTAAACGCGACTTTTAAAATGGACTTAAATGTAGTAAGAGAGGCATAATAAAGAAATCAATCCCGATCCCTATCGTGTAGCTGTGAAGCTTATTGCGGAATATTTTTAACAGGCGTTTTCATAATATAAACAACCAGACAAACGCGAGGCCGCCCACCGAGGGTTCCGTACAAAAATTGGAGGTTTCGGGTTTTTCCTAAAACTCAGGCTTAACTTAGCCAGAGCCCTTTGATCTGATACCTTACTTGAACGGCTTTAATAGCAAATTTCGTCCCCATTTTAAGGCTATTATTTTTTTAGGATTTAACCACAAATGTACAATTTTCATGATTTTTCCTAAACTAGTACTACCTGTAGATGCTACCTGACAAATTTCATAATTCTAGGTTAACCGGAAGACCTTATTAATTATGATTCACTTTAAAGTGTCAAAATACGCGTTTTTTGCTATATAAACTACCATTTCTTTTTTTTTAGTAACTGTAGAAATACAGGCAAACAGACGGACAACAAATTGATCTCATAAATCTTCCTTTCTTCCTTAAAGGTCCGGACCCTAAAAAACAATATGGTATTCGAAAATAATCTTGATATAGCTTTCGTACAAACAAAAACGTAAATTTATCATATACATATATTTGTATGAAAAATAAAGAAAATCTTCAACCAAATAAACTAGATATATAAAAGTTATTCATCAGAATGACTTATAAAATGATAGTATTATATATATAAAATTACTTGTTATAAAAATTATATCACTTACCAAATTCCAGTTTCCAAAACGAGATCTATGGTCTCTGGCAGTTCTAATCTGAATCCTGAAAAAAAAAGATAACATCACTTAGCTATATAGTAAAAGATAATAAAAAACTATCAGTGTTTTAAAATATCAATTTTTTTTTTAAATTTAAGTATAAGTTAGAACTACTTACTCCCCTACATTCCCTTGCCCTTTTTTCCCTTTTTTTGCTCACGCATAGCAGAGAATGCAAAAGGAACCTGGGAACTTAGTGTTAAGACACTTTGCTTCCGGAAATGTTTTAATGGATTAAAACACTTCCGTTCCCCACTTTTTACCGAATTCTGGAGTTTCCGCACTTATGTTACCAGAACGAGGAAATTAATATTTAACATTTGTTTCCCTTGAGTGGACATCGAACTCACAACCTGTCACATTTACAGTCACACGCATGTACCTTTGCGCCACGACAGGCCTCAACAGAATAGTTTTTTAAAATATATATAGATTAAAATATGAAAATGATTAATATTCATTGAATTGTATAAAAATATGTTACATACATGTTTTTTTTTCTTTATCTGTCTATAGAAATCTAGTCAAAAAATACATTTGTTTACGACAACTTAATTCAGTAATTTACGTAATATATTTTTAAACAGTACAAAAGAGGTTTTAGCTATCAAATAAATTAGTTGTCGCTGTAACATGGCGCTTAATATATCTCTGTCACTACAACTTTATATTAGAACGTGTTCATTAACAACAAAAATGGCTAACGTATATGTTAAATACATAATAAAAGTCCAAAAAGTACTATTTTGTAATCAACTGTATAATTTTTTATGCTTAGTAATATATTTTCATTTTTGTGCATAACTTAATTAACAACACAATATTTTCATATTTAAGTTACTTATTTTCGTATTAGGCAAGGACAGATTTAAGGTAGAATGGGGTAAAATGTCACTGATACAGCATAGTTAATTTTTTAAATGTATTTTAGGCATTTTAATTTTCTCTACATTACAAGATCAAGATACTTCGTTTTCATTAAACACTACTGTACTCCACTTTCCGCCGAATTCTGAAGGCATTGCGAGTTGGTTAACCGAACTCAATGCGCTCGGGCGAGCGAAATGAAAATATTAATTCCTTGCGTGGAAATCGAACCCGCAACCTGTCGCGTTTATAGTCGCACACTTGTGCCCTGCACCAAGACTAGCCTCTGATATATCCTCCACCTAATTTTTACTGCGGAAAGACTGAGACTCTCTGCTTAATATTTTTAAATAAAAAGGCAAAAAATAAAATTAAATTAAAATTCAAGATAATATATGTATATGTACGTACCATCTGATATTATCCTTTGTATTATACTGGCCATGTCTTTCACTTCCGCTGCGTAGAAATTTTCGCCTGCATAGGGAGTTATACCTAAATCTGTTTTACATAAGGATCGTATTGCTTTAAAAAACAAAAATATGATTTAGTAAAATTAAACATTTTTTATAATATGTAAATTAACAAAAATGTAATATAATTTACAATAATCTCAGCACTTGAAATTTTTTTATTTGTTTTTAGCAATTTAGTTTATTTGCATATAAAATTTAAAATGTATGCACAGATGGCAATCTACATTGAGTTCCTTGGAATTCTAAGCTTTTTGGTTTCTTAATAGATAAGACTTATACATCCTACTAATAAAATAAATGTGAAAGTTTTTCTGGCTAAAGGTTTGTTCACGTTAAAGGAAAAACTACTGATTTGATTAAGGGGAAACTTTACAGTAACTTCGCTTATATGCAAAGTTTAAAAAAGTAATATTTGCCTACTTTTCTTAAAAATTGCTTGAAAGTATTATTTTTTATTCTCTTTCCTTACAATGCACGTCTATAAGTCTAGTCTATGTCAAGAAAGTAATATTAAAAAATCATACATCACCCAGAGTAAAGTGGCAGAAAGAAATTCTATCCTAATATAACAAAGAGAGCGGAATCCAACGCCGGTTACTTCTTACTACGAATTGAGAAATAAAAAAAAATCATAGAATAAATTATTCACATTGAACCCACAACTATCACGTTTACAAGAAGATACTGTTCCGCTACCGAACGACCACCTAGTATAATATAAGTATTACATTACTATGGTATAATAGACTGTGTGATTTTCATAGATATTAATTATAAGCTACATAATTTATATTATAACAAGACCCGTCCTTCCGGTTCCGCTCGGGTTACTTGGAACTTGCTTTTAATTTGTAGTTGGATAGCTTTTTATTTTACGTCTATGAGAACAAAGATAAAGAGATAGAGAAATTAAATGATTTAGAAGGTAATTTGGACTTCTTAAGTCCACAATTAATAAAGTTTTTATTTTATGGAAGTTCATTTTCAAAAAAACATTTCAAGAATATTTGGATGGTCCAAATTACTTTCACAATTAAAAGGAAGGAAGCTTTAGGAAGCTTTGTCAATTGTACTATGTATATCTGTTAATAATAATAGAATAACAGAATACATATATGTAGATGAAACGTAAGGATTTTTTCTTCTTTTATTATATAATGTACTTCTTAACTTCCTTACAATCCGATACGATTCAGCTGTTAGACTATATATTATATTTTAGGCTCGTCGTAGGTAAGTAAATTTTAATAAATTTCACTATAAATGTTCGATGTCGTGGCTTAGAGCCACGATTAGAGTACAATGATTTTTTTTCCTTTTCTTGCTCTTGTAAAAAAAAATCAAAGTCAACATGCTGCCTTTAAAATTTAAAAGATGCGCGATCATTGTGAAAAATGTTTTCTATAATTTAATACTCAGTAACTTTCTATTTAAGGCCAGTCGTGGCGCATCGGCACAAAGTGTGACTGTAAAATCGACTTGTTGTGGATTCCATCTCCACTTGAGGAGATGAAATATTTACTTAAATTTATATTTCTATTTCTTCGCTCTGGTGTCGAGGCAAAGCGCGGCGTCGAGTTCTGCCACTCAACACGAAATGGCTCCAGAAATTGGCAGAAAGTGGGGGACGAAGTGTCTTAACGCAAGGTTAACTCTGCTTATCCTGCTGTGTGCGGGATACAGCGTGACGCTGATTATTATTATTATTATAACTTTCTATGATCACATACCCACCAACTTTTAAAAAAATGACACCGTAGTGTCAAACGAACTAGATGAATAGCGTCAATATATCAGGTATGTTAATTATTATTATAAAATATAAAACACTTGTATATGGCAGCTTTCAAATGAATAAACCTTTTAAATGAAGTGAAATTCATATTCGGATATACAGACAAAGAGAGAAGTTAAAAAGATTTAAAAAATGTTTATAATTAGATTGTTTTAGATATATTTTTAGATTTTTTCCGAAAAATTTACATCGATTATCCGTATCTGTACTAGCATAACATTTAGATAAAAATATATCTAAATATATAAAACATAATATATAGACCAAAAATAGAAGTGTGATATCAAGGCAGGAAACAAAATTTGGCATTATCAATGGGCTATCGATATCTGAACCTATTCAGACAAGTATTAGATTATTCAAAAATTTTGCTAACAGTGGCTGAGAAAATAATTTTCATGTTTATAATCAAATCATCATTTTCTGCAAGAAAAAGGTTGATAATGTTTCACTCTTTATCCTGCATATAGTAGGAAACTTTATGTCTAGATACTCTGGTCTCTGGTTTCGGCCCGAATTCGGAACATTTGATGTTGAGTGGCCGAACTCAACAAAATTTTATAAATATATAAAGTTTAATCCCTATTTCATTTGTCATAGCACCATGCGTGATAGACCATACCTAGCCCGATATTGATTATTCTTTTTAAATTGGTTTTTATCATAAAACACTTTTTAATAAAGTTGCTAGGAAAATTTGATATAATTAAAATTGAATAAACAAAATTTTACGATTATAATAAAAAACATGAAGTTTAAACTAATCTAGGAATTCAATTTTCATAGCTAGACCAGAACTCCGATTATGCAGACAGTAACTTATAAACAGACACACACAAAGTACGAGTCTTCTATTAGTTAATAAAAATTCAAATTACATTACTACAAACATTATTCAAGATTTGATTTATTAATGAATTTTCATTTGAATATAAATTAAATTCATGGCGTTTTTGTAAAAGTTTCTTATGGCCTGATGTCACGGTTAGCGCCAGATCCGGTTATGAGATTTAATATGTATGTAGCTAAGCTATATTAAACATTTTTAATTATTATAATTAATCGTCGATTACGTGCATGATTAGCTTTTTTTTAAAACGAGCGAATTGATATCCTGTATATTGAGATTAAAAGCAAAGAATAAAAATTTTGTCATAAATTTATGTTAATATTCTTTTTCTTTTTTGTATATTAGACCTACAGTATATCTCTATAGTAGACCTCATTGAGTCTAAATTTTACTTAAGCTTGGTTAAATTCAATTTCAAAAAGGATACAATTAACCATATCCACTAAGGATCCAGGGTGGTCTGGTGGGGGCGGCGCCGGCTGAGCCCTCGTGACCGCCCTCAGCGTGTACGCGCGGACATACTCTTTGCGTAGATCGTGGAAACGCGCGTAGTACGTGGGAAGAGTGAGGTCCTTGCTGCAAGCTTCTGGATGAAGGCATTGTCTGAAAAAAGAAAAGAAACATATAAATTATCTTATCTTAGGTTTAGTAAAATTTACGGTAAATGATTGAAAACTCAGTAAAGTACGTCGAAGGAAGGCTACAGATATCATTCGCTTCCTAAGCCCAATATAAAGAGATTTCTATCAAAGTATGATTAAATCAAACCGACTGTCTTTTGCGTTAATCCTTTTTATTTAAACTTTTAAATTTTTTTTATCTCACTTTACTGTCTTAATTATC
Organism: Heliconius erato x Heliconius himera; assembly: GCA_013421005.1. Classification (NCBI taxonomy): domain Eukaryota; kingdom Metazoa; phylum Arthropoda; class Insecta; order Lepidoptera; family Nymphalidae; genus Heliconius; species Heliconius erato x Heliconius himera. The sequence goes on along the minus strand of JAATLQ010033212.1, from coordinate 10,165 downwards.
GGGTTATTTACATTAATTTTATTTCATTTCTCTTTCCACTGGCTATAAATTAATCTTATAACAACTATAAACATTTTACTCAATGTTTATAGTTGTTATAAGATGAATATATAGCCAGTATTATTGTTATGATTTTAACATTATATCAACAAACAGACCCGACTGCTCAAAGTGCTCTTGAAATCAAGGACAAGATCTGCGCACCCATCAATGTTTGATTGAAGTGATCGTTGTTTTACCTGATCGGTAATGTCAGAGATATAATAAATATTTATAATAAAATCAAGAGGCCAGTCGTGGCGCAGCGGCACGAGGTGTGACTGTAAAACCGACTGGTTGGGGGTTCGATCCCCACTCGAGGAGATGAAATATTTACTTAAATGTATATTTACATTTCTTCGCTCTGGTGTCGAGGATAAGCGCGGCGTTGAGTTCTGCCATTCAACACGCAATGCTTCCCGAATTCGGCAGAAAGTGGGAAACGGAGTGTCTTAACACTAGGTTCACTCTGCCTACCCTGATGTGTGCGGGATACAGCGTGAAGCTGATTTGATTTAAATTTTTATAATAAAATCGTAACTGATCGTTGTTGTTCATGGAAGATAAATCAGAAGAACTATTAATGGGGGCATTTATCCAATATAATAGAACCCAAAATACATTACATCATCATAAAATGTTGTATGTTTAAATTTTGTATGTTTAAAAATTTTATATGTTTGTTTGTGCGTTTGTTCACGCTAATATCAGATTTAACCGATATAGTGCAGTTTAATCACTATTGTATTGTGGCATTTAACATTTAGTGTTTGTTATAAAAAGGTTGTATAAATTTAAAATATTTTGTGTTCAACAAAATACCTACGTGCTAAAAGATTTGTTTTATACCACTGTTTTATATTTAGTTAACAATATTTTGTTGTTTAATATTATTTCTAAGACTATTATTTATCCGATGATAAAAAAAACTGAGGTTATATGATGATACAAAGTATCGAAATTTGAAAATTTACAATTCTCCAATATAAGTTGACTTCATGTTTATTTCCTGTGTGTTGTTGTGAGGGGTCATGTAACACTGGCCCAAACATAAAATTATCCAAAATGATTACTGACCGTGATTAAACAAATAGCTAAAAAATATCGAGAATTATACGTACATATTGCTTAGTCATACTATTTTGACCTACAATTATAAGAAATATAAATTTAATTAACCGATCAACAAGTAAATGATACGTGATATCGATGTAATATTTAATATCAAGTTTTTTCCTTGCAAACTTCACATTTGAGAGATACTAGTCGTGGCGCAGGGACCCAGCGTGCGACTGTACATGTGACGGGTTGTGGGATCGATTTCCACTCGAGGAAATAAAATATTTAATATTTTCATTTCCTCGTTCTGGTAACACGGCAAAGCGCGGCGTTGAGTTCCGCCACGCAAAAAGTTTGCAATGACGTTGCAATGTTTTAAAAATTGGGTGCAAAGTTGGAATGTCTTATACTCTTAAAAAGTATTAATTTTACCTACTCTCAACTGTGTTGAGGTCAGTCGTGGCGCAGGGGCACAAAGTGTGACTGTAAAACCGACTGATTGTGGGTTCGATTCCCACTCGAGGAGATGAAACATTTATTTAAATTTATATTTCCATTTCTTCGCTTTGGTGTCGAGGACAAGCGCGGCGCTGAGTTCTGCCCCTCAACACGCAATGCCACCAGAATTCGGCAGAAAGCAGGGTAGACAGAGGGAACCTAGTGTTTTAACACTAGGTTCCCTCTGTCTACCCTGCTGTGTGCGTGACGCTGATTTTATTTTATTTTAATTGTGTTATGGGGACAAAAAACTCAATGCCTATATTCTTTCGTCTAAATTGTTGAACTTTTTAATTTTCATAACCTGTTATCAGTTATATATATAGTTAGTATATGTAGAACTGGTTTAACTCGTCAATACGTAACATAGTTTAACTAACCGTAGGCAAGCAATGCTCTGTCATGATGAATTAGATAGAATTGCTAGAACACTAGGTCATTTTGTTCTAGGTATTTTTTTATTATTTAATTATCCTGATAGTACGAAGTCCAATGTTCTGTATTTATAAGTCATCGTGTTTTGCATAATTGGCTTGGAAACACACATACACACACACACATATATATTTCCATATCGCTGTATACATCTTTACACACTATATACAGAATATTTTTGTTAAACTTATATAAAACAATTTATTTTGCAAGGCACAGCTTATTATTCAACCTGGAGACAGCGACACTGCGTCTCACTGTAGACAAGAAGGTTGTAGGTTCAATTCTCATTCGGGAAACGGTTGTGCATGCGGTATTTTATAGGGAACCTGAAAGTACCTATCTAGAGCAAAGTATAAAATAAACAAAATTTCATACCTTACCTACGTCGGTAAAGAATACCGAATTATACAGATTGCCGGTAACATATATAAAAAAAAATAACGTAAACGTCCAATAAATCCTAAAATTTTGGCAAATATACAGAACGCTACAACAGTGACAGATAACAGTGTTTGTAAACTAAACTTATCTATACTATTGATATATAGTACACGTTATCTATTTTATCTTTTATCTTTACGACTCTTATTTCCTAAATGACTAGTGTTCTGTGTTTTGCTTTCAAATAAGATTGTAATATAAAGTTAGTAGCGCATGATTATTTTTTAAGTCAATTGTTAGTGATCAAAAGCACTAGCCTCCTTTTGGAGAAAAGGAGAAATATCTAGTTATTAAAAATAACTTCTCTTATTTTTTATAAACAAAATATGTACTTCTATTTCTATGTTAATACATAATATTATAATATTGCATTTATTTGAATTAAACAGGAAAAATCCTACGTTGACTTCGTTCTCGATTTTCCATTTATTTAAAAATACCATCGATATCACTGTGTCTAATATAATAAAGGTTATATATATATATATATATATATATATATATATATATATATATATATAATAAACGTTGTTACTGACGAGGAAATCTATTATTGGAAGCATTTATCAATGTAATGGAACCCAGAACATAGATTTTTAATTATTTTGTCTATTTGTCTATGCGTTTGTGCACGTTTATCTCAGAAGCCGATTAAGCGTGTTTGTTTTTCATTGAATCGATTCATAAATAGAAAAGTTATATCAATATATATTTATTTTTCAATAAAATAAATGTCTTATTATGATACGCAAGCAATTTAGATTAGGAAATAAATAATAGTCTGTTTCAAGCGGACAACGCTACGAAAAGGTCGCTAGTACCTATCTAATATAGCGTAAAACGGAGAGCAGCATATCTTGACACTAGATTCTCTTTGCCTAACCTGACATGTGGGAAAAAGCGTGAAGCTGAATTGATTCGCGCGACCTTGACCTAGAACCCATGAATAGTGCCAACAACTCATAAATTGCAGAGCAGAAAGAAAATTTTAAATGTTATATTAAAAGCGATAACAAGTAAGTATTATATAAAAACAAAAACAACCTTCCAAGTTTAAAAAAAAAGTTAAGTAAGTTAGTAATAAAAATAAAATTTAACAATTTAAAGTCAAGGTTGAGGTACATAATAAAAATTAATTATTTCAAATTGTTTTAAAGTGCAAACTCAAGTGTGTTTGGTACCTACTCACGCGAGAGCTGTAATTCATATAAAATAAAAAGATTACTTTAATAATTTTAAAGAGCATTTAAATGTCATTTTTTTAGTTTTCGCTTTATCTTGTATATAGGATATATCCCACTAGCTCCCACCTTCACTTATAAAACTTGAATTCGAGACATTGCGTGTGAGTAGTGGAACTCACTGCGGTGGGTATTCTGGCTTATTCTATTTTATATCCATACGTTAACCACATTCAGTATTTTGATCCAAGCAAGATGAGCATTGAATAAAATAGATTAATATATTACGTTTAAAATTAGATCAATATATTGTTTTTTAAATATTTATAGATAGATCTCTGGGTTAAGATTTTAAATCACGTAGGTCACATCAATATGATAAAATAGCAGCGTATCTGGTGTCGAGAAACTTCGTTCCTCAATCCATCTAATTTTCGAAATAACGGTTTGATTGGCGTAACTCAACTCCACATCAAAATAAAGTAAAGTTATGAATAATAACATTGGTAATGTTTTATACTATACATTTTTTAACTACAGCTTCTTCATCAAGCAATACTAGATAAACAAGAGTGAGTGGTGACTCAGTCTCAGAATATATATTCTTTAAGCATGAATCTAGAAGAAACCGATTAGTTTCGTAAAGATTACTTTTGATTGCTCTCAAATAGTGGCAATTATGTCATCTGAGGTGCCTTATGTAAGGTTGCGGTGAAACGCTACGCCTGTGTTGCCTATCCTGGCCGTAATAGTAGTTTAATAATGCAAGTATAAATATTTATATATATTATATATCGTATCGTATAGTAACAGAAATATATAGTTATATTATTAGAAATATTTATTATTCCAAAAGTTCGCTTAAAATTGTATTTAAGAGGACTTCAAGACCTAAAATAAAAAAAATGTTTTATTACGTTCCCGTAAGAATTTTGGAGTAAAAAGAGTGTAGGAATCTACATTCTTTTTAAAGTCCAGCGGTTTCTGTTCTGTCATTAAAACTCCTTGATCGTATATTTATAATATAAATGTTTTCATGATACTTAAACGAAACCACAGCATTGATGTTCACTACGAAAAACGTAATGACTCTAAAATAAGCATAAATTGAAAATAGTAAGGTACCTGGCCCATGTAAGGCCCACCTTATTTGTTTCTAAGTATAATAAACAACCTACGAGTGTTGAAGTAAAACAAAAGTGTTTATTCAATCATTTATTCAATAGTCAACATATAAATCACAGTTTTGTTTCAGACAACAATGTCAACTATTAAATATAAGCTCTTTTTAAAAAAGTGACTTCTGGGCCTTATTTAAACCACTGTTCCTTAATAAGGCCATACCTGGGCCTTCTTAGGATATATGAAAGAATTACCTTATCATTGATATTCAATACTCCAGATGGCAGTGTTGTCTGTCATAGTTTTCCAATTTCAGAAACAAACCACAACTATTAAAAAACCTACACTTTAAATAAAATAAAATAGGAACTTCTTAGTAACAGTAATTAAGAAATAGGAATCAGTCTTGGCATTTACTAAACTGTAATAAACTCTTCAATAATTGCTCTTAAGATCCTAACATTTTTTTAAATTATTTTTTTCTTAATGCATGCTACAGGGCATTCGAAAAACTCATCATTTGAATCAAGGCAAACACACATCTCGTGGAACCGGGCACCACATAATCTACATTGCCTCATGTGCAACATTTTATCTTCTTTGCAAGCATGACAATACCAAGTTTCAGCTAATGACTACTGCTTCTTTCTAGTCACTCCAGATTTCTGAACTCTATCTTTGATGGTCTTTGGCCTTCCTTTTGGCTGCGTAGAAGGCGTGCTTTCATTTTTTATTGCAAATAAATCTTTTGTTACTTGTTGCCCCTTATAATTTAATGCTATCTTTCGTGGGGCAGCTGGGTTAATATTAAGGATTTTTGGTGTCGGAATGAGTATTTGAAAACTTGTTCGCTCTTGTATTGCTGGCTTGATCTATTGAAGGATCGTCCGCAGGAGTTCCTGCATGAAAAGGCTTGTGGTTTTCATTATTGAAATCAAAAGCTCCCTTCTCCTACTCCTACCTCAAGCCAACTAAGTGTTGGCTTGAGGTAGGAATAGCAGCACCAGTTCTTAATGACAATAAATGTATTCAATTTTTGGGCCCTTGCTGGGTTCATCATATGGGATTTTCGCCGAACTAGTTGAGGATGCTGTTTTAGAAATAAATTAAGCCATTTTCTTCCAGCTGTAAAACAGGCATCACAAAAGCGATTAAGTATGTTTTTTTTGGTACGAAAACATATGCTTGCTTTCGAATAAGTTTAGGTGTTAGGGTCATTCTCAATTCAGCCAAGCGTATTATTTTACCCACTAAATCTTCTTCTTGTTCTGGTGTTAGGTGGCCGATCGACCTAATTTCCTTTCCAATGAACCAGTCCTTAAGTGATTCCTTCATGTTCTTCGTGCAATGTTATATCATCTAGCAGCTTCTCTTTGGGAAAGAATTTTCCGTTCTACAACCATCACAGCACAAGTGATCTGGTTCTCGGACCCATTTGCACGTTTTTGTTTTGGTTTAGATGCTGATTCTTTGACTAGTTCCATAATTCTACTGAAATATGAAAATAAAACAACCTTTAATATTACATAGTCATAATAAGGCCCAGGTCGATTCCTAGTGGGCTTTACTAGGTTACTATAGTAACCTCGTACAAAAAAATAATAAAAAAAATATAGTAATCAATTTTACTGTCAAATTTTTAAAATAACATGAATAAACAGCTAATAAACCACTATATATAATTAAAACAAAAATTAATTAAGTAATATTGAAAATACTTACGTTTTTGTACGTCGAAATTTAATAAGGACGTATGTAGGAGCGCTCGCGCTGCCTTCTATCGACTACAAGTTCCAACAGGTTCGCCACAGCACGGCGGTTGCTATGGATACGTTGACCATTCAAGAATAAATACTCGACGACGAGAGCTCAATCCGCTTAACTTTGTAGTTTTGGATATTTAAAAAATGGGCCTTATTAGGCACTGGGCCTTACATAGCTCACCTACCTTATATTACTATCACCGGTCTCAGAAAAAATAGGAACTAGTCTTTCAACTCTAATAGAGATAAATATTGAAAATGCTTTTAGGATTTGTGCTGGCTTTTCCCTTTTAGTTGACAAAGAAAATGTATTCAACGACAAGATATCTAACATTGGCGCTATTTACTTAAGTAGGTACTCTGTGAAAAGTAAATTTCTCTCTTACAAACAGGTAAAATAAGCATTTACCTTATAACTATATTTACTTACCTATTTTAATAATACTACATATTAGCTATTTAAATTATTGTTTACATGTTTAGAATCATGAATAAAATAGATAGATCAGACATATATACAAATATTATAAAGATAAAGAGTTTTTTATGGAAAAAGACATGGTAAACGAGCGTGTGTGTTGAACGCAGTAATCTCAGGAACTACTAGTTGGAATTGTATAGACTATAAATGTTGTATAGTCCATGAATCGAGGCTCTAAGTTATATTATACCACCTTAATTGTTTCTCACTGTACCTGCTGTCAGAGTTACCTCCTGTACTTAGAATGTCACCTTAGTTATTTCCATTTGTCTCTGGCGAAGTTGCTGGTAAAATCTAATTTGATATAATAATCCTCATACATTCCATTTTTTTTATTGTTATACAGTTATTTATATTTTATTGTTATTTAACTATTTTAAATATATATTGAACAATACATTAACAAAATCGAATAGAAATCATTGCATTTTCATTTTAAACCCCTGACACCGGAAGTCAGGGCAGATCTGTATCAGAACAACGTCCTAAAATACCTTTTGTTGACATCGCTGACCTTCCTCAACTAATAATAGAATTACATCCATTATACTACTATGGTAAGTTACCATAAGTATCGTATTCGATAGTTCAAATGATAAGCAGATTGTTATCATTTAAATATTGTTTTGTATATGTTTTTTTTTGTTTATTTAAATATCTAATATGACTATATAATGCATGCTGTCGTGTTATAGAGGTGCAGGTGCACACCGTTGTGGGTTTGAATCTCACTTACGGTTGTGTAGAAAAAATGACTTTGGAGAAAGAGAGAAACCGATTGGAGAGTAACTATAAGAAAAAGAAAAGAGAATTCGGCATTTTATGTTATTATATTGCAATACTATTCGTTTCCTTTTCATTTGGCGGAAAAAAATCGAGATTTTGCAAAACGTAAGTGATGCTTGATATACGATATAATGCTCTAAGGAAAAAATAATGAAGAGGTAAACAGCAATAGTTGAACATTAAATTAGCCAATTTAATGTTACATTTTGTATCCAAATATATAATAAACATACTTTTATAGCGTAGTCTAGCTCTGGACGCAAATCTTTCTTCACATGTGACGTTATTCCTTACAACAGTCACTTAATAGAAAATATTATAACAGAGCCCAGAGGTAAAGTAGTAAATCAGTTCCTATAATTTTTTTCTATCTTATTTAACATATTTCTTTTACAACACCTCATTTGTTGTAGAACACCATTGTTATTCATTGTATTCATGTGATAAACTCGTAACCTCTGATGTAATATGTACTACTACGAACTACTCTTTGAGTAAAGCGGATTTATGAAAGAGGTTAATATATATATTTTTTGTATAGAAATTACAAGTATTATTGGCTTGTTGTAGATGCTTAAAAAGTAAGTACCTATTCATAAGTTTTTTTAAGATTGGTTTAATAATATGTATATAGGTCGATTTCCACCGTTTTATATTTTATAATTACTTCGCTCCGCTCCCAAGAACTGAGCGAATTCATTTCACCTCTTTCTACCAGCTCAATCCTTTCCGCCCGGCTATTTATTGGTGGAAATACAACTATGTAGTTTACTCTTACGAGTTCAACGTAGTCCTCAATGGGCCTGGTCTGCTCGCGGTGGAAGGGCTTTACATAGGTACACATTCAAAATCTTTATTATTATTATTATTACTAGAACTGTAATAGATTCACCGATGTATGCAAAAAACATTTCACATCTCGTTTTAAATAGATTAAGCTATCATTATTGTTACATACTTAAGTTATTAATACTTACAATTAACTTATAATTCCATTTTTCCTATAAGGATAATAAATTTGAAAATATATTAAAATTAAACATAACCAACAGGTTTATCTGCTATTTAAAACTATAATACACCAACCTGAGCGGTGGCTGGCCATCTGTGACGAGCCTGAAGAGGGGGGAGTGCGGGTCCACTTGTAAAGAGCGCACGAACTCATCGAACTGAAACAGACAATAGATTTTTTTACCTTATATGGAATTGTTAAATCCTTATTAAAACGTCTATAGAAGTATTATTAGTAATGTGTTAGTTGTTGATTTATATTTGTTTATAAAATTTTTACTTAACATATTGTATTTTAAATTAAATGGAAATATTATCGACCTCATCTTTTTTATTATACTCATCAATCGGGGACTATATTTTTGTCTCAATCAGACTGTATCACGAGAAAAAATATTTTTTGTATAGCTTTTTATATATTTATCTCTATAAATGGAATTTGAACTCATAACCACTGCAGAAGTCACATTTGTTTTAACGAAATCGTGACAACATCATAACAATATAAGAACGATCTAGGGATTTCGGTCAAGGCTATGGTTTGATTTATCACGTGCAAACTATAGTGTTCAAAACTGTCACTTCTATCAGATAAATGGTAAGTAAATATGTCGGGTAGTAAAGTCAGTATTTTTAGAAGCCTTATTTGCTTTGTATCTAGAATTGAAAAGATATTTTAATTCTAGATACAAACCAACCATTGTAAGTTTATGGCTCTACACTGCACTAAAATTACAATACTATGAATTAAACAATACATTTTTTATCAGTATAATCTATTTCAAATGATTATTATTTTTAAAGGTTTATTTATGGGGAAAAATATTGTTAAAATATATAAGTAAAACTAGATTCAGACAAAGCTAATACGTCGTCAGGTATAAACAAAAGTGTGTAAAAAATAGCACATACTCATACACGAATACTGTGATTTAATCAACGGTAATTTGAACAGGAGGGCTCATTAATTAAATCATTTTCTACTTACAAAGTTGTTGTGATGAGAAATAAAGGTTGGTTATGCAGTTAATGACTCATAGAGTATTGTTGCAACAGAGTAAACGCGTTTTGGATGTATGTAGGTATAATGCGTTATTTCAAGATTGGCTTGATATGAAATTTAAGTAGATAATGACGATATGAAATAATGAAATGAAAAAAACCTAATTAAATTACGTCTTCAATTTACATATCAGGCCGTAATCAAAAAACGTCTAAGGTACTTGTTCCACTGAATTTTTATTGGTGATCGAAATCAAATTGTAATGATTTTATATTAATTAGTTTTAATATTCGCAATAATTTATTATAAAAATGTGAATCAACCTCTTTGTTGAATAAAAAGA
>JAATLQ010033211.1:0-16991 GCA_013421005.1 Heliconius erato x Heliconius himera | reverse complement strand
TGTCCAGACTATTTCCCCGAGCTAATGCTCGGGGAAATAGAAAGACATACAGAGACAAAAAATATATATATTTTTATTGTGTTTGAGAATTATGTAAATAACCACATGTACTTGCAAAAACATAGCACAACACATTTAATTTTAATTCTATTAAATATTTATTTTACTTTGATAATATTAATAATGTAGCTGGTTTTGTTTAATTTTTTTATTAATATTTTACTTTGGTTACGTTTACTAATATTTTTTTCATTTAAATTAGTTAAATATTTTCAAAAACAATTTCCTAAATATATCTAATAAGCATTAGTAAAGTTTAAGCGGGCGAAGCCGCGTCCGGGTCCGCTAGTATTTTATAATTATGAAATTTGGCAAGAAGTGAGAATTGGCAGTGTAAACAAAGGAAAAAACCGGACAAGTGCAGGTCGGGCTCGCCCACCGGAGGTTCCGTAAAAAATTTGAGATCTTGAGTTTTTTCTGAAATTTCAGGCTTAGCTTAAGCAGAGCCTTCTAGTGTCGAAATACGCGGTTTTTGCTATATAAACGGCTATATCTTTTTTGTAAGTAAACAAAAAAGGGGCGTAGATTTGAATATGTGGTTTGTATTTCAACTCGATATCTCCAAGCGTTCCTGAGATAAGGGTCTTGACAGACAGATGGACAAGAAAATGATCTTACAAGGGTTCATTTTTTACCTTAAAAAGGTACGGAACCCTAAAAATTAAAAAATAGAAATTTATATTACAAAATGATTGTATACGCATTTAAACTTAAGTTTCTCAACTTTTTAACTTGTTGTTGTTCCTAAAATTACTACTGACCCCTTCCCAGATTTTTCATGTACTTATTTTGAATTTCAATATAGAAATTTTCTAAAGTAGAATATCCTAAAAGAACCTATTTTTGAACAATTGTATATTTTAAACTTGACGAATTCAATTTCGACATTTAACGAAATTATACTCTTTATGTTCATTTAATAGTGTGTGTAATGGTTACCTACACACTGTATATTGTTACCTAGTTGTTTTTGTAAAGAAAAATAATGGAAGTACTTTGCCGTTGTTAATTACTTACTTATTCTTAAAATGAATAATTGAGGCCGGTCGTGGCGCAGCGGCACGAGGTGTGACTGTAAAACCGATTGGTTGTGGGTTCGATCCCCACTCGAAGAGATGAAATATTTACTTAAATGTATATTTCCATTTCTTCGCTCTGGTGTCGAGGTTAAGCGCGGCGTTGAGTTCTGCCACTCAACACGCAATGCCTCCGCATCGGAGTGTCTTAACAATAGGTTCCCTCTGCCTACTCTGCTGTGTGCGGGATACAGCGTGAAGCTGATTTTTTTTTCTTAAAATGAAACCAACTAAGAAATCACATACAAACATTTAATATAAAAGCAGAATATTTTCTTAGTTAACTGTGTATCTTTTTCGTCTTTAATAAACTTTAATGATTTGTTAAAGTCATTTTAAGTAAAAACTAACTTTTTTTGTTGAGGTCATTCGTGGCGCAGAGGAAGAGGAAATTGAACATTCAATTCAATTTATATCGATGCAAACCGCGGCGTTGAGTTCCGCCACTCAAAACGCAGAGTGTCTTAACACTAGGTTCCCACTGCCTACCCTGTGCTGTGATTTATTTTTAACTTACGAATCAACAATATTCCATATAGAATTTTCTAGCATTACCACAAGATACGTACGGAAATTCGAAGCGTACGATAATTCTAATGACGCACGACGGTTACGCGACAGTTTGCAATGATAAATTACTGTCTAATACAGTGGTTCCCAATCTTTTCTTGATCAGAGACCACTTTTATAATATTCTTGTTAGCAGGGACCACTTTGTAGGTATAATAAATTAATCATTAAACAAAAAAAATAATTTTAAAGTCAATAGTTTTAAAAAAAATCTGACCTTTTTTATGATGGGGTGTGTGAATTTTTAAGTAAATATTAAAAATCTGTGAATTTCCATGTATATTAAATTTAAATTTCTAATTTTTTTTTGTTTTACTGAGAAAATAGCTTAACTGTAGGCAGACTTTTCCCAACCACCAAAATTTTAAATCATTCGCGGCTCATATTTTAGCTGCTGCGGACCACTACTGGTCCACGGACCACAGGTTGAGAACCGATGGTCTAATAGTTGTATCTGATTTCTCTAACTGATACGTGTATGTCTAGGTGCTTAATAGTAATTATATATGTTTGTTTTCAAGCCGAAAACTATGAAAAATATTTTTTTTTGTATACATATAAGACATTTTGACTAAAAATATATTTTTTAGGTTGTGCTTGCCCACAAAGGAGAATGATTAATTTTCATTTTATCGCTCGTGTGAGATAAATCGCGGTGCTGAATGCAGTCAGTTATAACGTATTGTCTCAATTTCGGTGTGGAAGTACAGGACGGTGTGTCTAGGGCCCGTGCTTATAAAATGTGCTTATATGATCTTAAGATGCTGTTATTCATAAGTTATATATATCTATTATGACGGTAAACGGTATCGGAAATATTATTTAAATTCATATTTATAACCATATATCTGTATAATCAACTATGAATGAAAGCAACATCTCAAGATCAATCGATGAACGTTACTCAAAATGAAATATAAATCTACAACTATCTAGAATATCTTTAACATTTTTCTTTATTTTACGATGTATCCTGCAGGGCAGACAGAACCTTGGAATTTAGCGTGTTTAGTAGATATCAGTAGTGACTAGTAAGACGACACTTCAGTTTCTCACTTTTAGATGAATTATGAACGTATTGCGTGTTAAGTGGCGGAACTCAACAGCGCGCTTTGCCACGTTACCAGAACGAGGAAATAAAAATAATAAATATTTAATTATACTCATATAAATATTTCACTATACACGAGTGGGAATCGAACCCACAACCGAATTAAAAATATTCTATAATATATTAAAAACATCAACAACATGAATAAAGCAAACCCATACAAAATAGAATAATTATGTAGTTTCCTCGGAACGTGTAATAATAGGCCATCTTAGTTCATTGTTTAGAGAGCACAATCGCTCTCGCATCTGAGTTGCATGATTTATCTGTCGGTCCTACCTTATCTGCAAAACAATAAGAAATTATTAAACTGCTTTTATAGTATATAAATAGGTTTTAGCGCGCAATTTTGTATTTTAACGTTGTGTTGTTGGATGAATAAATAAATCAGCTTCACGCTATATCCCGCACACAGCAGGGTAGGCAGGGGAACGGAATGTCTTAACGCTAGGTTCTTCTGCCTACCCTGTTATAAAATGTGAAACTATAAAAAATATTATATTAATATTATTTCATTTCCTCGTGTGGGAATCGATTCCACAACCTGTCGCTTTTACAGTTGCTTGTGAGTTGCGCCACGACTGGCCTCAATGACATAAATAAAATATATAATAAAATATAGTTTTTTGTAATATTTATTTACACACCTACAGATGGATAAATGTGTTTAATCGATAAGATAAAACATATCGATATGCTTATTAATACTCGATTGGTGTATAATCGATTAATATAATTATATTTACAGGCCAGGATTATCGGTATGTATCTTTTAGTGAGGTATAATTTATAGATATGCAAAACAACATTATTTTATTCCAGTTTATTTAATTTATTCTCTTAATTGTTAAATTTATAAAAACATTAAACATTAAAATGTGGCAATATCAGTGGAAAGCGCAGTGACTTTTTGCATTTAATACTAGAAGATAAAAAAATATGTTGTAATAATTACTATGAAACGTTCTATAGTTTGAATTGCGGTTTTATAAAATGTCAGCCGTTTTTTCCCTTTTATGTATAAAAATATACCGTTCAGAGGAAAAAAGTCTATGCCAAAATATTGTGCTTCGTCTCTCTCGCCATATCTATATGTACTAATTATTATCTATATTAATATAGATAAAAAATAGTAAATTATGAAATTATTTAATTATTAAAATATAAATATTGATATATTAGATGAGGCCAGTCGTGGCGCAGCGGCACAATATTTACATTTATATTTTCATTTCTTCGCTCTGGAGTCGAGGCAAAGCGCGGTGTTGAGGTCCGTCACTCAATACAATACCTCACTAACGATTCGGCGACGAGTGGGGAATGAAAATATCTTTATGGAAACGAAGTGTCAACTCAACACTAGGTTCCCAGGTTACCTTTACCTACTCTGCAATGTGTAGAATATAGCATGAAACTATAAAAAGAGCTTGTTTGTTTGTTTGTTACGCGTTAATCTCAGTAACTACTGGTTCAAATTGAAAAAATCTTTCTTGTAATATAATTAAAAATGTCGATGTAACCTACAACACCTGCGGTCAGAGTTACCTGCCCCAAGCACAGACTAAATGACTAAATGACATGACTCGTAAATAATCCACAACTCATAGTAAATTCCATTCGACAAAAAATAGCTAGCTAGCCTTTTATATAAGTGGAAAGTCTAAGCCCTAGGAAATGCGAGTAGCAGTTTACAGGTGGAACAAACAAACAAAATTGTAAATTTAAAAATCCCCTACTCAAAAAATCTCTACCTCGTTTCGGAAAAGTACTCGTGCTGCTGTTGCTTATCCGACTCATAAAAGAGAACCAGAGTGGTGAACAAGGCTTTTGATTTAAAAAACCGCACTCAAATCGGTTCATTCATTCAGGAGCTACGGTGCCACAGACAGACAGATGAAACTTGTAACAGTAGGTTGCGTTTTGGGGTTAAAATTAATAATTTTATAATTTATTTGTCATATAAAGAAGATTACAAATAAAAATGATAATATAAACAACAATCAAGCTTACCTGCTTCTATTAATCTAGAGGTTAATCGTCTGGAAATGGACTTGAACTTGAATTAATTACCTTTTTAATTACTTTAAATATAACATTGTTACTTTTAAAGTTCAAAATATTTTTAAAATTTGTAAATAAGTCTTTCATTGAATTGAGTCACCCTTGAAACGAAATATTCATTAAAAAAATAAAAAGTCTAACAGAAATTTAAAAAACACCCTACAAGTATGAATCTCTTTCTGCGAATTTCGTCTTAAATTATATTATTACATAGCTAGGTAGGCAGGTACTGTTCCACTCCGATCCCTAAATATCGTTAATTTTTTTTATGGAAAAAACACTGCAAACGAGCGTGCGGGTCACCTGATGGTAAGTGATTACCGCCGCCCACGACCCCGTGCTACACCAGAGGAGCTACAGGTGCGTTGCCGGTGTGTAAGGTGGGTTGGGCGCCGGAGCCCGGCATTACCTGATGCGAAACGTAGTGGCATAAAGCGTAGTGGCTTCACGCCGGTTTTAAATGCCGGGGGTGGTAATGATCCGGTCGAGTCTGCCCATGAGTATTGCCATTGCTGGCGACGTGACTCTACCACACGTACTTTAGTCGCCTCTAACGATACCACCAGTACCAGGATGGATCCTATTGTAGGCCGGGATCACACGACACAAAACGTTGCTTGGCGGAAGTTAACGCCGCGTTTGACTAAAATTTGTTTGTTTAAAATTTTTTTGTTTTTTTGTGTGTTTGTTTATTTGTTTGTTAAATTTGTTTGACTAAAATTATTACATCACATTATATCACGGGTACAACACTACCTATTATTTTTTAAATGATCATCACAAACAAAGGCTCATTATATAAAGGCATGCTATGAAGAGTTTCTAAGAATTTAATACAACAGTTATACCGTTGTGCTAATAATACTATATTTTTCTGCATTTCTAAAAATAGATCGCCTTGTGACATTTGATCATGGTTGCCATAAAGATAGTGTAGTGACGACCTAGCTGCTAGTGTTGTGATATATCTTTGATATATTTTATCTTTATCTTATATTGTCTGATATATTTATTTGTTAATATTTACGCATGCATTTGACGCCAGCCGTGGCGCATGGGCACAAGCGTGTGACTGTATACTCCACAAGTTGTGAGTTCGGTTCCCATTCCAGGAAATGAAATATTTAAATTGTCATTTCTTTACTGGCAAAGAGGCAAAGCGCGGCGTTTGAACACGGGAACATGGGGTGCGGAATTGTCTTAACTTTAGGTTCCCTGGTTACCCCTGCCCTACCATGCTGTATGCAGGAAACAGCGTGAAACTAAAAAAAATATATTATTATCAGTGTTTGTAATACCCTTGAACTGTATTCATTAAAAAAAAATAAAAGTCTACAAACTTTAAAAAATACTCTACAAGTGCGAATCTCTTTCTGCGAATTCCGTCTTAAATTATATTATTACTTTTTTTATTAATAAAGTTATTGAGAAATTGACTCTTGCTTTTTTATATTGCGTATTGAATAATTTTACTTCATAGTAATAAATTTGATTTTGTTCCACGTTCCATGATTTTGTTTGTGTGGCTTCTGGCTATATTTTCGATGGTTGTGGGTTCGAATTCCACTTATAAATATTTGTATTTGGTATATATTTCCTACTAGTCAACTGTCGTTAGATGATGTGTAGCGTTTCGTTCTGTTTCAAAATTTTTATAAAAAAAAATGAAACGCTAGGGAAGGCAAGTTGACTTTCGAATAAAACCATGTAGGTAAATATTAAAAGGCCATTATGACAAGAAAGAAACCATGAGTTTCTACCTTATATTTAAATGCTTATAATTTTAGTTTTTCTTTCTCGTAATGTACTCAAAATGAGCATTATTTTATTTTGTGCTGTAATTTATGACACGAGGCCAGTTGTGGCGTAAGGGCGTAGTCGTGTGACTGTAAACGCGACAGGTTGTGGGTTCGATTGCCGCTCGACCTAAAATAATAATAAGAAATATTTTATTTTTACACTTTCTCGCTATGGTAACGAGAAAGGCAAGCAGTTTTGCCACTTAACAAGCAAAGCCTCTAGTATTCTGTGAAAAATGGAGAGCGGAAGTGTCTTAATGGGAACGGTGTGTCTTAACTTTAGGTTCCCAGGTTCCCCCTGCCTACTCTGCAATGTTCGGGATACAAAGTGTAGCTAAAAACACGAATGAGTCGACTATATTATACGATGTTAGCGAAAAAGATATTTTATGACTAGCGAGTTGCACTGTGTAAACAATGAAGTTGTATGTCGTTTTGGAATTCTTCTATATAAGTTTGTGTGTGAATTGGCTAATCAAGAGATCAGATCAGCTTCACTCTGTATCCCGCATACAGCAAAGTAGGCAGAGGGAACCTAGTGTTAAGGCACTCCGTTCCCAACTTTCTACTGAATTCTCAACGCTGCGTTTTACCTCGACACCAGAGCGAGGAAATGAAAATATTAATTTAAATAAATATTTAATTTCCTCGTGTGGGGATCGAACCCACAACCAGTCGATTTTACAGTCACACTTTGTGCCCCTGCGCCACGACTGGCCTCATTGGCACGATTGGCTAATGTTAATAAATAATGAAAGTCATGGGTGTTTGTATAGCCGTCGTGGCGCAGTGGAGTAACGTCTGACTGTGAAGGGAGGGGATGGGTTCGATCCTTATTCGTTTTTTATTTTAATATTTATTTTATAAAACGCGACGTCTCGTCGCGCCACAACCTCGAATTGTGGAGAGAAGTGGAGAATCTTGACACTGAATGTCTGGAGTGTCTTGACACTAGACTAAACTTAGTTAAACTACACTGCGACTGCGAAAGCGTGAAACTACAAATAAGAATAAATATTTTGTAATATTTTATTTTTACCCATCACATAAGTTATTCATGATTATTAAGAACCTGACGCATACATTTTTTTATTATGTTGTTGTATAATCGTATAGTTATGTCATCTTTGTTTATGTTTACGTTTCGTAGAAAGAATTAAGTGTTGCGTCCACTGTCGTCTCTGATATTTGAGCACGTCCGTATTAAGTAGGAACTCAGTTGGAAAATATATTGTTTTTAACTTAACGCTGGGAACCTAATGGAACTTGGAAATCTAGCGTTAAGACACTCTGTTCTCATTTAGACACTTTCGTTCTGCAGTTACCGTCGATTTCTTGAGGCAATAAGTGTTGAGTGGCAGAACCACTTTTTTCTATCTTTCTCCAATACTTTCTCCATCTTTATATTTGTAAGTCTTTTGATGTATGTCACCAAAGAAGGCACGTATTTATATCTTTTATTTCCAGTCGACTTGAGGAATTGAAATATTTATTTAAAATTTTAATTTTAATATCTTCGCTCTGGTGTCGAGGCAAGGTGCGGTATTGTTTTTCGCCACTCAATACGCAATGCCTCGAGAATTCGGCAGAAAGTGGGGAACGGAGTGTCTTAACACTAGGGTCCTTCTGTCTACCCTGCTGTGTGAGGGATACAGCGTGAAGCGAGTTTTTTTTTAAATTATAAGATTTATTTTTTATTCTTTTGACTACATTTTAATATGTTACATGATTCGATAAGCTATCGCCGTTATCGATGCTCCCAATTCAATACGAATAATCCGATAAACTGCACCGTACAGCCAATTTACATGACGCACTATCGATATTTGAATATTTTTTTATTTACTACCGATTACGCGGCTTAGCGCAGTTCGAAATGATTTTTATCTTTATTTTGTATGTATTATGATTGTTGAGGCCGGTCGTGGCGCAGTGGCACGAGGTGTGACTGTAAAACCGACTGGTTGTGGGTTCGATCCCCACTCGAGGAGATGAAATATATACTTAAATTTATATTTCCATTTCTTCGCTCTGGTGTCGAGGTTAAGCGCGGCGTTGAGTTCTGCCACTCAACACGCAATGCCTCCAGAATTCGGCAGAAAGTGGGGAACGGGAGTATCTTAACACTAGGTTCCCTCTGCCTACCCTGCTGTGTGCGGGATACAGCGTGAAGCTGATTTTTTTTTAATTTTTAATTTATTTTTATTTCCTTGCTCTGGCATCAAGGCAAAAGCCCGGCGTTGAGGTATACCACTTAACACGCAATACTTAGAAAAAATCGGCGGAAAGTGGGGAACGGAGTGTTTTAACCCTAGGTTCTTTATGCTTATTCTGCTCTTTGTGTGATACAGCTTGAAGTTCATTTAAATATTTTTTTTATTAAGATTGTTGATGCAAGCCAGCTCGTAAGGAGGAGGCTCCTTCAAATAAACAATGATATTAAGAAAAAAAACTTCATTTCCAGACCAGCTACAAAATCCATTATATTGCTCTCATCACAGACATATTGCGTGTTAAAAATCAGTGCTAAACGCCGCACTCGACACAAAACCTACTAAATTATGGGTATCGAACCAATATTTTCCTATTGACGTTCAATTTACATTCACCACGTATCGCCACCGGTCTGTGTGTTAGATTTAGATTGGCTTGCCACTATAGCGTCTAATGGTGAACATCCGGTGCGTTTCGTAACTTATTCTGATTAGATTGTGATAAATATTTAAATGTGAACTGGAGTTTTGGTTTTAGATTAGTTATTTTTGATTTGCTTTTTAGCAGGTTATTCATAAGGAAGCTAGTGTTAAAACACTACGTTCCTCACTTTCCATATAATTCGATAAAAGATACAAGGGTTTTTAAATTACTTTAACATATTTCAACAATCAACATATGCGTACATTTAATCTCACTATCTAAAGGGAACCGAATTTGCTACATCGTTCTATTATGATCATGCCCATACTCTTTCTATGATATGAATATTAATCTATATCTAAAGAAATATTATAAACCAAAAGAATTATTTGCTTGATTGGACATACTGATTTCAGGAACTACTAAGTTTATTTTCATATGAAATTGTACTTAGAATGTCTCATACACATCTCTTAGCCATTCCCATTTGACTATGCGGGCGAAGCCGCCGTTAAAAACTAGTTTATTATACACATCTATACATATAAAACTATAATTAATTTTTGTCTGTAGATAGAAGATGATGGAAGATGACACTTATTAATGTAGTAGAATCCAAAATAATGTTTTTTTTTACATTTTTGTCTTTTTGTCTTTGGGTATGTGCAGATACGGCTCAACTGATTTAAATGGAGTTTTTACTATTGTGGTTTGACAATCTTCCCGTAACGTTTAGTGTTAATTTTATTTAAATCAAAACATAAATAAAAAAAAGTTACGTCTTTATAAAATATCGCATGCGACAATATAGCTTATATAACACTTTATTTTGTAAATAAAGTGTTCCATTGAATTTACTGAATCTTTAGCTTTCAATGCTTTGTTTTTTCTAATTAGCTTCATGCTGTGATTTTTTTTAATTAAATAAAATTAAATTAACAAAAATAAAGTAATCAGCTTCACGCTGTATCCCGCACGCAACAGGGTAGGCAGAGAGAATATAGTGTTAAGACACTCCGTTCCCCACATTATGCCGAATTCTAGAGGCATTGCGTGTTGAGTAGCAGAACTCAACGCCGCGCTTTGCCTCGACACCAGAGCGAAAAAATGGAAATATACATTTAAGTAAATATTTCATCTCCTCGAGTTGGGATCGAACCCACAACCAGTCGGTTTTACAGTCACACTTTGTGTCGCTGCGCCACGACTGGCCTCAATGAGGGATTTTTTTAAAATGATAATATTATTAGATCACGAAAGTAGTTCAGGTGAGAAAATAAATAATTGTGTAGAACAAGCGGGCGAAGCCGCATGCGTGTCGCCATTCGCTAATTTCAATATAAATAGGCCAAGGCGCGTTTTAACAGCAGAAATGGCTTACGTTCGATTTAATATTCAGCGATAACTATTTACAACTAAGCTTATCTACGACGAGGATGATAATGAAGTATGTATATGAGATGTGCATAATTGATATATTTATGTGTTTTATTTATTTTATGTGTATGTTTGTATGTTGGTTAGTTCTGACATTGAAATTCCTTTTTTTATACATGCCCCGTTCACTTTGTGGAAGAGGAGCTAGTGCCCTGACACTATTTTTTATCTTACGCTTACTTTTATTAATCATTTAAGTAATTTTTAATTGATTTTTGATTTGATTTATTTTTAATTTATTTTTGTATTATATGTAAAAAAACCGACTTCAACCGGATCTCATAATCAGAATCTTACCAAACTCTCATCAAACCACCCTTGAAGTTTCAAGCTATCATTTCCAATAAAAAAAAGAAACAATGAAATCGGTTGGCGCAATATTGAGTTATTCGTATATTTGTCGGCTAATGCAGATTTAAGTCTTATATGGATTTTCTCATGAATAACATTGTCAGAAATGGACCAAATTACACAATTTCTGACAATGTTATCCACTAGGACTACGCTGTGGGCACCAGCCTTTAAATACAAAAAGAATTATAAAAATCCGTTTACCCAATCAAAAGTTCTAAGGAGAGAAAAACAAACATAAAAAAAATACAATCGATGTGATGACCTCCTCCGAGAGAAATCGATTAAAAATGTAATAAAATTATTGATGAAAAAATTTTCGGAATTTCATTCATAGACTTTTCATTTGCTAACCAATAATAAGCTTTTTTAATTGCTAACTAAAAAAAAGATTTTGTGAAAGAGAAATTCTGAAAATGTGCCAATTTTAACCTACAGAACCCGATTTGTTTTGTTTCAGCTTCACATTTTATTCAGCATATAGCGCGGAAAGGGAAAGGCAGAGAGACCCTAGCGTTATTATTATCCGATCTCTGCTTTTCGCCCGGACATATATGATAATTGGTGAAATTCCAATGACGTAGGGATAGAAAAAAAGGGAAATTTAAAAAAAAAACATTTACTAAAACACGGCACGAACTATTCAAGTACGCCCCTTGGAAAATATCTCTAGATACCCCCAGGGTTAAACTCAATTCTTGTTTTTATGCCCCAGAAGGTAAATAAAAATCGAAAGAATCGAAGCCACGACCATTGCGTTTCTAGTAAGATGCTATCACGCTGCGACTGAACGACCTGAGTTTTATAATAATTTGTTTATTTTAATTATGCCGTATTATTTAATTATTAAAGACAATTATTTAACATTGTATTAAATAATATAAAAGCAACAGGTTAAATTGACAACACGTCGACCTCACATTAATAATTTATGATAATAATGCTTTTTAATTATTTAATTTATATTTAATAACTCAGCATCGCATGTTTGAGTTTACGTGATGAGTTTGAGTTCAAATTTTATAATAAAAACTAAAAACAAAAAGCGAGAAATAAAGTAATTTATTGCAAAATTTTTCATCCTTACAATATAAGAGGATATGAGGAATCACGATTTTTACGACGGAGGATTCACGACGAATAGCAGAAGGAACCTACTGTTATGCTTATAATACTCTGCTCTCCACTTTTTACACAATATTCGATTGATTTTATATTAATTGTTAATCATCATTATAAATATTACATAATACTACATTATAAATATTTCCATTTCCGGTCTCTGGAAGACAAGGCGCAGCTTTGTGTTACGTAATTCAATACGAGGATACGTAAAGATAAATACTATACTTAATAATGTTACAAAATACGCGATTTCTAATCTTTTAACATAAATGTTTACAGTTTGCTTCAAAATCTTCGACCTCGACCGCGACGGTATACTGAACAAAAAGGAGCTGGTTGATATGGTGGACATCCTATGTACTGTTGCCAATGAAGCCATCAAGAACCAAGGCTCCCGCTCGTCCAGCCCCGACGGTGACTCCGACGGGAGTAAGGGGTTCGATCCCGAAGTAATACTGACGAACCTAAGGGATAAACTGGTGACAGTGCAGAAGGATGGACGGAAGCCAGTGTTTCATTTGGGACCCAATAACGGTGAAGATATGGTTATATTGAGTGAGGTCAGTATTTGATTTTGTTATTTTTTGTTTGATATTTTTGTGTTTTTCTTTCATATTTGTGCGACGGTAATTTAAGAAAAAATACAATTTTTTAATCCCCTGAGATGAGATTGAACCCATAACCATCACGTGTTCAGTCTGATACTTTCAAATTTAGTAGGTAGCTGTATTTAACGCCTTAAAAGGCCTTATAATAATGTAGACGTTGTTTTTGTTATCTTAATAATTTTATCTATGCCACAGGTATTCTAATTGCATCATTATAAAAAGTGATTGTAAATAATTGTTTTTTAAATATTTACTGTTTGATATGATTATTTATATTTATGTACTAGAGGGCGCGCGCGGCTTCGCCCGCTTATTAGGAGTGAATTCTAAAAAAACCACGAAACACGTGTTCAATAAAATATTTTTAACAGTCTGAATTTAAATTTTTATAAAAATCGGTGGCGATTTAAAGATTTTTCCATATGAACTTTCAACCCCTTATTTGAACCCTTAGGGGGTGAATTATTAAAAACCATGAAACACGTATTCAATGAAATATTTTTAAGAGTCTGGATTTAAAATTTTATAAGAATCGGTGCCAATTTAAAAAAAAATCCATACAAACTTTCAACCCCTATTTCGTCACTGTAGGGTTAAAATTTTTCAAAATCCCTTCTTAGTGGATGTCCAGAATATGAAAATAAACATCTGCCCAAATTTCACGTTTCTACCATAAGCGGTTACGGCTCTGCATGCGTCTTGCCTCAGTCAGTCAGCACAAGTCCTTTTATATATATATAGATAAATAAATATTTTTAAATTTATATTTCAAATTCTGTTCAGTTAGATTTTTCATATTTCTTATAAATTTTACTAATTATTTACGATATCAATTTTCTCAAACTATTTAAGAATTGAGGCCAGTCGTGGCGCAGCGGCACGAAGTGTGACTGTAAAACCGACTAGCTGTGGGTTCGATCCCCACCCGAGGAGATGAAATATTTACTTCAATTTATATTTCCATTCTTCGCTCTGGTGTCGAAGCTAAGCTCGGCGTTGAGTTCTGCCACTCAACACGCAATGCCTCCAGAATTCGACAGAAAGTGTAGAACGGAATGTTGTTGTTGTTAACACTAAATGTTGTTGTTAACACTAAATTTCCTCTGCCTACCCTGCTGTGTGCGGGAAACACCGTGAAGCTGTTTTTTTTATTTAAAAGTTGTTATGATAATACTACTAAAAGATTATTAAAAACCCGTATCCACATCTCTTGTATACTTTCCCAATACTAACCAATGAAGAACGGTCGAAGTTCTTATACGTTAAATTCTAATTTATTTTTGTATGTAGGTAGTTAGCATCTGTATAGGGAGATTTTTAAATTTCCACTAGTCTACACTAGTAGTCTTGTTTTTAATGATTATTTGATAAGGGACAATGCTAAGAAAATTCACACTATGTTCAAATTTCTTTGTGTTTTTGTTGTTTTTCCCCACTTAGTCCACAGCAACCCACTCTGCAAAATGTTAAAAGATCATTCAAAGTTTGGTAATAAATAATCCCCAAAATTCCCAAAGGAAAGAGACAAAACAGAAGATTCCGCCGAACCTTCCCTGGCACTCCGCTCGGAGGAGTTCCTCATCTGGGCGGTGGAGAGCGCGGAGGGGCTCGTGGCGCCCTTCCTGGAGCTGGTGTTCGACGTGTGCCACGTCGTGCTCGGCCTGAGGCCGCAGTGCAAGCACAGGGAGAGGGATATTGGTGAGTGATGATGAAGATCGAGCTTTCTGTAAAGTTGTGGTTGAAATTTTATTTTTGATTCATCTTTTTCCATTGATATGAATAATTTTTTTTTTGTTGTTGTTGTAATGAATCAGTAATATTAGAACAAGTGAATGAAGTGGTATATTTAGGAAGTATGTTCAGTAGAGATGGAATCCGCAATGAACAGATACTCAGAATGGCAGGTATTACAGTGAGAATAAAGAAGGACGTGCTCAGCTGGTTTGGGCACGTCGAAATAATGAGTGATGAAAAAATGGCAAAAAAAAAATATTATGGAAAAGTGAGTGGTAAGGGAGATAGGGGGAGACCTCGGTTGAGCTTCGAAAACACAGTATCAAAGATACTGGAGGAAAGTCACGTAAAAAGCATCAGGAACCCCGGAGGGCATGTATGAAAAGGTTGATGACAGTGGACGAAGTGAAAGAGACTACTGGCGCTCCGTTCTCTCTAACTACCCCGCTAGGGATAAATCGTGAAGTTAAGTAAGTAAGTAGGAAATTATCTTTGAATCGTACTTAGAGGTAACTGTTTCATCCTGTGTTCTGTATATGGTAGGATAGGAAAATAATATTTAGTGTCAGAACACTTCGTTCTTTTCTGATTTAGTATATTATTGCTTATATTTTTCAACTTTTGTTTTTATTCCCCCGAGTAACAACCAACAGAGTTCCAACAAAAAAGACTCGTTCATGTTTCTCCTTTTAGAAGTTACGTCTTACATCTGAAACTTTTTTATCAACTTAAAATATATCGCAATCTTACCGTCATCTCGCCTCTGTTGCAATGCCCTAAACAAAAGATATTGTTATTCAATGACATTCCTGCAGAAAAGTCAAAGATATGTTCAGTACAAAGATCTCAAGCGCCTGTATGTGATATCTTGACACATTCCCACTGATAGCGATAACGGGGTGATATCGGATAGTGATTTGACACTAGCGAAGAAAATGGGTTGTTTCCTTTGTTGACATGCTTAGGTTTTTTTATTTTTTTTAATAATTTGGTAGAACGCTATCACTAAATAGACATTTATGTATATCTATTAATGAAATTTACATTAAAATCCGTTCTTCTATCAATTTTCTGTCTTATTAATATAAAAAACGGTAGACGGTTAATAGATTTCATATTTGAGGCCAGTCGTGGCACAGGGCCTAAAGCGTGGAACTGTGACAGTTTGTGGGTTCGATTTTTACTCTATGAAATATTTTCTTTTGTTGTAATTTCTTCGCCCTGGTTACGAGGCTAAACGCAGCGTTGAGTTCCATTACTCAACACGAGATGCTTACAGAATTCGGCGAAAAGTGGGAAATAAAATTTTATTAATGGAAACAGAGTGTCTTAACATATGGTTCCTAGGTTCCCTACTCTGCCATGTGCAGGATGAAAAAAGAGATACCCTAAGTAGGATTTCAACTCTGTAACTGATTCGTTTTTTTTTTATATATATGAAATATTTGTAACAAAAATATAAAGCTATTTATAGATATTGCGAGATAATTTAACCGAGATTAGATATATTACTCTGCATTCAGTACAGTTCCATCAAGGTCAATGCTATATGAGAACGAGATAACAGTGTAATTAAATAACCGCTTCTTGTGTTTCTCTTATATGATACGCGTGATCTGATCTTTATTGGGGGAAGTTGCAGTTTAAAGTATATTTTTTTTGTATGTTTGGTTAAATGACTTGATTTCGGGAATTCCTGGTGCGAATTTAAAAAAAAACGTCTTTTATAGTTTATTTAAATGAACAGCTATAGGGTTCGTAATATCTGTTTGAATATGAGGTCGAAGCCGTAGGTATTAAGAAATAACATTACAGGTTAAAGAGATATTTTTTCCAAAAAATCAACCTACATTAAACAGTAAACGATGCAAATTTGAGACTTATGTCATTTTCTCATTAATAACATTATAAGATCTGAACCAAAATAAAATGGGGCCACACGAGGAGCACCTAGTTTCAAATAAAAAAAAATGATCAAAATCGAGTCACTCAGTTCCAAAAAATACAATCATAACAATTTGTTTGTATTTTATGGGACCTACTCCTTTTACAGAAGTTTGTTAATAACTGTCTTAGATTACACATTTTGTTTAAAGTTTTTTGTAAAACTATACATTTAAAAACAAAGTTCCTTTACTTCAGTGCTGGGCTGGGTGCGGCGCGAGACGTGCCGCGGGCTGGCGGTGGGGCAGTTCTGGTACCTGGTGGCGGCGCAGTGGTGGAGCGCGTGGCTGCTGCACGCGTCCGCGCCGCCGCACGCCTGCTGCCGCCCGCGCGCGCTCGACGACCTGCTGCTCTGCGACGACAGCTTCACCACCAACTCCACCGGTCCTAAACTTGTTGAATATTCGACATGACACACGCACACACACACACACACACACACACAC
This sequence comes from Heliconius erato x Heliconius himera, assembly GCA_013421005.1. Lineage (NCBI taxonomy): Eukaryota > Metazoa > Arthropoda > Insecta > Lepidoptera > Nymphalidae > Heliconius > Heliconius erato x Heliconius himera. Next base: position 32 of record JAATLQ010033211.1, on the reverse strand, counting down.
ACACACACACACACACACACACAAACACAAAC
>JAATLQ010033210.1:0-16990 GCA_013421005.1 Heliconius erato x Heliconius himera | reverse complement strand
GATCTGGATTTCATACATCCGGGGGACCGGGAAACAGCATCAGGGCAATGAGCCCTCTGGCTGTAGTTTCAAACGGCAGACATTAATATGCCTGCGTCTTCGGGGTATGGCTTAAGAGCCAAGGGAGAAACCAGGAGATGAGCTCCCTGGAGAGTGCTCCCTGGGCGGTCAGCCCAGCCAGGTGAGACCCTTGGTTGACCCAAGGGAGGCCCAGCATAGACGACCAGCGACCGAGGGAGCTTTCATCCGAGATAATGGTTGTGGATGTGATGATTAAATGATGATGATGATGATGATGATGATGATGATGATGATGATCGCAGATGAAAGTCGATCACCTCTTCTTGGGAGAGAGCGATCCTTCTCGAACCTCACTATTTAAAGCTTTAGGCATAAACAAATGTCAATTGCCAATTACTACTGGCCTTAAATAAATATTATTTATGGTAATAATTCTATACATATATTTCTTATTATTATACTATCTTAGTCATAATTTTATAATAATTAATTGTAAGTATTTTCATCATAATAATATAATTTAAAATTAATTAAATATTTTATGTCCATAATTATTCTATAGTAATCTATTACTTAACTATCAAATCAATACAACATGTTTTAGATACCAAATCATAGATAAATACCAAATGTCAATTCGTTGTCAAATGTAATAATTATATATTTATTTCTTTTTATTTAATTACCATCAACTCTATAAATCTATATATATATTACGCGCGCCGTACGTATCGAACGACGCGGCGCGGCGACGCAGTGGATATATTGGGGTTGAAATGTAAGTATGACGAACAAACCCCTGTTACGAAACATGTTATTAGGTAATTAATAAGATTATTGTGGAATAGGGTGGTTTATTGGATGTTTAATTGGGTTAGTTGAGACTTGAATGATAGTAATACAATAAAAAACCAGAAAAAAAATATATGAAAATTATATATTTATTTTTTCTTTTAATACTTTTTCTTTAAAATTATATACTGTATGTAGTTTACCTTCGACTTAATTTCCTTTGAGGAAAGAGGCCGGTCGAGGGGCAGCAGTGCACGACCGTGCGACTGTAAAAGCAACGTCTTGTGAGTTCGATTCCCGTTCGGAGAGTGAAATATTTTATATTTTTATTGACAAAACGCAGATAGACGGACAGCAGTCTTAGTAATGTTTTATCTTTTTGATACGTAACCTTAAGAAAAAAAATTAAGCAGATTTAGGCATTTTCAGGCTAAGGAACTTAGTGTTAAGATACTCTGTTTCCGTATTTCCGCCTAATTTTAACTTAACGCTGCGTTTTATCTTGTTATGAGAGCGACGAGAATGATTCGTTGACCCGAGTGGAATTGAACCCACAACCACGCTGCTCCACTTTACTTACTAATTAAAGATCTATTTATAAAATTTAATTACATATTTTAGTTTAATAGGATGAAATAAAATATCAAAGAATTGAATTATTAATTTATTATGAAAATAAGTGTAATAAATTCAGTGAAATAAAATATTCGCCTAATGTGTACGGTGTGTGCGTTTGAGAGATAATACGTGATTACTTCGTTTATATTTATCCTATATAGTAGGATAGGCAAAGAGAATGCATAGCAGTGGCGGAACTAAACGCCATCTTTTGTCTTTTAGAGTGGGGATTAAGAAGGATTCGCCTCTAGCGGGAATAGAATCCACAATCAACTGTTTTATAGTCAGACTGTACTATTGTCCCACAATGGCCTTAGTAAGTGGATGGATGACAAATGGAATGTGATAAAATTGAAATGGAAATGTAATGTTGAGCTATGAATTGTTCTTAAAGAAGTTCAAATTTTAGATAAGAACATCTAATGTGATAGATCTTAAATAAACAAATAAAAATTAAAAACAAAATATGAAAATTTCAAGGACGGTGAAAATTACTGAAAATAATTAATCGAATTAAAAAATATATACTTAAAATAAATACAAATGAAACAAATTATGTAAAATTAAAATAGTCACATCTCCATATGTTAAGAAGTAAACGATGACAATATATAATTCAATAAAGTAAAAGTAAAATAGGCTTACTATGTATAATAGCCTGTATAAATGGAAATATTACATATATTGCTGTTTCCAAATTTGAATTTGAACTTGCGTACTTTCAGATAGCTTATTCAAGCGCTCTTCCAAACTGAGGCATTCAACATGACTGTTAACGAACAGATGAAACTATTGGATTTAGAAAGTTGGCATGTACCCTCCCCCTACATGCCATGAATTAGAGAATAGTAGCTGAGCTTACTTAGAACTTAGAGAGGATCTCTCGAAAAACCTACAGGAAAAACGGGATTTTCTATTTATTAAAATATATCAAATAGAATTTTGTATTTTAAAGTTAAAATCAGCTTCACGCTGTATCCCGCACAGCAGGGTAGGCCAAGGGACTCCTTTCTCCTAACGTTCCGTTCCAGTTTTAAAATGATTAACAAGAAATAATCACATATTCCCTCTCAACAGTTTTAAATTGCATTATTACAAAAGTTCATATTAAATTTAATTAAATAATTTAAATTTAACTATTAAAAACTTGCACAGAAAATTTATTTGTTTGTAATTAAATAAGAATAAATAACTATTCGTTAGTATAGATGTAGTATAATGTGTTATATTTATTATTTAAAGAATAATTCAATAGTTTTAGGTAAGAGATGTATTCGTAGAAAAAAGATTCTTTTATTAGCTTATTTATAGGATAAGGAGATAAATAGGTTTAATTTTTATAAGTATATCTTAGGGTATTATCAAAATTCATTAAATTTACATATAAGATAGATTTTGATATATAAAATAGAACATTTACGCTTCTTCTCGTATAGCAGGGTAATCAGTGGGCACCTAATTTTAAGTAGTTAGTTAGTAGTTAGTTTTTTTATACGACTATTAACGTGTCTAATAGCAAAAATGTACTAACAAGGTAACAGTACGCGAATAGAATAAGAAGCGGTGTTGAGTTCCGCGCTACTTTTATGGTAAGCAAAAAAAAATTAAGCGGAAAAGAAGAATCGCTTTAAAAACTACACATACTTTGTCATCTTTTTAAAACAATTTTTTTTTTATATTAATAACTGATTTTTTTCTATTTCATATTATTAACGAACTGTGGGTCAGTGAGTTGTGGCCGCCCGTGAATTTAGCTGTAGACTGCGCTACTTTTGATTATTCCCGACGCGAGTAGACAATGCGCAAAAGTTTAGAAAACCTAATTTCGGACAGGCCACGACTCATCGACCTTACTATATACAAGTATTTAAATAATCACATTATGCGACTAGAATAATATTACCTACTTGCATCAAGATATGAATGTGTAGTTTTAACATATTACAGACGTTGAGTAATTTATCTATACAATAAGTTATTCATTTATCCTATAAAGTTGTCAGTGAAATATGAATTTATTATTTCACTTATGTATTCCAAGAACTGCTATATAAAGGAAACAATATACATAATACATATGTCGACATTGTTTCAAAATTAATTAAAATGAGCTTTGTTTCTTTTAAAGATTCATCTGACGGTGGAAGGAATTATTCTTATTTACCTTATGTGGTTGGCAAAATGCGGCGTTTAAATCCGCCACTCAACACACAATGTCTTGAATTCGGGCGAAAAACAGAGAGCGCAGTGTCTTAACGCTGAGCTGGCGCTGGCTCTATTTTATCTTAACTAAAATTGACATTTTTTACGCTCTACGTTGTCTTTATTGAAACTTGATTTTTTTAGCTTCACGGTTTACCCTACATATTGCAGAGGTCTATCTCAGGAACCTAGTATTGAGACATTTCGTTCCCATTAAGGTACTTCCATTTCTCACTTTCAATATTTATAAATATTTTATAAGTATTGGTAAAGAAATATATAGTTGAGAAGGGTTTTATACTAAAAGTATAGTAATAATAATTTAAATAAGGTTAAGTACCTGTACTGTACAGCAATTGTGAATTTTGTCTATTAAGAACGCATTAGACTCAGATTTTATGTATTGTGCCAATCGTGGCGCAGGGGCACAAAGTCTGGCTGTAAAACCGACTGGATGTGGGTTCGATCCCTACTCGAGGAGATGAAATATTTACTTTAATATATATTTCCATTTCTTCGCTCTGGTGTCGAGGCAAAGTACGGCGTTGAGTTCTGTCACTCAACACGCAATGCCTCCAGAATTCAGCAGAAATTGGGGAACGGTGTGTCTTAACATTAGGTTCCCTCGCTCTGTTCTCTGTGTGCCGGATAATAGTATTTTTTGGATCAAATATATTCTCTTCGCCCTGCTTAAAAAACATTAATTTACTTAGACTTTTATAGAAATATGTAAATTAAAAATTAATTAGATTCATATTCGATAAAAAAATTGAATATATCTATTACCTTCTTTTTTTGGGTTTTGTTCTTTTACCAAGGCGAGTCGGAAAGAATCCATAACCGTCGCGCTTAATAAATATAAAAAAAAAAATTTTTTTTTTTATTGTAAATACTAAAATCAAACTACAGTATAATACAAGTTACATCAAGAAGTTACTACCGCAAATAACAGCAAAATTTTAAAGTGAGTTTGCTATTAAAGTACTGTACAGCAATAATAATAATGTAGAACAATATCTATCTGATAGAGATATCTGGGAGTATTCGCGCAATCTATGCTGCCTGTGTTCTAGATCGTATCCTTGTAGTATGAGAGCCAACTTTTTATTTCTTTGCAGTATAGTTTTTTTTCCTAATTAAAGTTTTTGGACTTAGAAAGTAGAAAATCTTTGTAGTATAAGAGCCAACGGTTGTTTCTTTGTTTTTGATGGGAAAAATCTATAGGCGCAAGTATAAACCGGATCGTTGGCGTAGTGACAGTTGCTGTGGGTCGACGATGAGTCGCTATATTATACTAATTAAAAAATTTAATCAGTTTCACGCTGTATCCTGCACACAGCAGAGTAGGTAGAGGGAACCTTGTGTTAAGACACACCGTTCCCCACTTTCCGCCGAGTTGTAGGTGCATTGAGTGGCGGAACTCTATGCCTCGCTTTTTCTCGACAACAGAGCAAAAAAATGAAAATATAAATGAATGCCATATTTTATCTCCTCGAGTGAGGATCGAACCCACAACCAATCGATTTTACAGTCACGCTCTGTGCTCTTTGTGTCTGCGAGCGATATCCATACGAGGATATTCTTTATTATCGATTTCTATACTAAATGTAAATAAATAAAAAATAAAAGCTTTCGTTGCACAGATGACAGACGTATTGTAATGGATGCCATATATAAATTTGTTGATTTATTTATTTAACTACATTTATTTTGAAAACAGAGAAGACTATTAAAAGTTATTTCAAAATATATTTCACATTGATATATTGATATACTTAGTTCTTAGCCTATAAAGGTCTTTCGGATCAGAATACCACAGTCCTACACTAACAAGATTTGAAATGTTCGCCTATTTGCATAAATACAGCAGTTCCTGTTTTATTTTTTAGTACACAACGTGTAAGCCCGTGAAGGCAGCTGCTTGCTCATATTTATTTGAAAGGTAAATACGTCTTAAATGACTTTCAGCTTCACGCTGTATCCCGCACACAGCAGGGTAGGCAGAGGGATCCTAGCGTTAAGACACTCCGTTCTCCAATTTCCGTTGAATTTCGAGGCATTTAGTGTTGAGTGGCGGAATATAAAATGAAAGAAATGAAAATAAAAATTGTATCCTCGAGTGGGAATCGAACCCATAACCGTCGAGTTTCAGTCACACTCTGTGCCCTTGCGCTACGATGCCCTCAATTTAAATGATTATGAGTATGAAAAAGGTGAGTGACCGAAGGTACATTGTGTCTTTTCCATTCTAAGTGAGATTGGTGAAACAAGCTGTGTTGGAGTTTTTTTTGTCTTCCATAATAATTCTAATCTGATATCTTTTTTTTTTCTCTTAGAAAAGAGTACTTCTCTCCACTAAATGCCCAGCTTTAAGACTGCGTATCTTGCCAAAGCAAAAAAAAAATGTATTCCCCTGAGTAAATATCAAATTTACGACCACCGCATTTCCAGTCCGCACCACAATATATAAAACTATTCAACGTACAAAACACAAATCATATTTTAAATATAACACAAAATTCAAATTTATTGAAAATAATAATCTTAGATTACTTAATAATTACCTTTAGCTAAATAATGTGGTGGGGGCGTTAAAATCGGGTGAAACTTCCGCACCGCCCACAAGTGTGTTCGCGAGTTATGGCTTTATCAAACCGATCGATACACGAAATGGGTGTGGAACTAATCTGTAAACACTACTTTATTACAATCAGAAATATAGATTATGTAGTTTATATTTATATTATAATATTATTAGAAGATGGTTGTGGGTTCGATTCCTACTTGGGAGGGGTGAAATATTTAATGTTTTTGTTAAGTCGCTTAGGCGAAGCGCGGCGTTGAGTACTCGACATGTAATGTCTGGGAAAGTTTTAGCGAAAGTGTCTTAATAGGGAATGGAGTACACTAGGTTCCCAGATTCCCTCTGCTGTGTGCACATAAAAAATATTCATTGATTGTGGCTATCGTGGCGCGGTGGGACAGCGGCTGACTCGTCACGTAAGTTAGGTGGAAAGTCGGGAACGGAGTGTCTTAACACTAGGTGCTGCTATACATGAAAATACGTGAAGCTTTTTGCTTTTGGTAACTGATAAACAACAAACTTCTCGTTGCCTTGCCTTCAAATGTTCAATTTATTTTATAACTAATAGCAATAAATAGTGTTGTAATATATTGTAATCAACGCTACATTTTTGATTAAAATAATATTTAAATCAAATCATATTTTCTTATTACTATATTTCGATTCTATAACAAGATTAAACTAAATTTATTACCAAAAAGAAATAACGTTAATATAAACATGAACCTGTTTCTATCAATTTAATTCGTATAAAATCCAAAGCAAATCTTACAAATTTACATTAGAATAAAATTAGGGTTACTTTAGACAAAATTACACAAAACTGGGCGTGCCCTCTGCAACTGTGGCAGAAAGTTACGGCTTTATCATACCATCAGTGGCTGCTCACGTGCGGAACCAATCTTTAAACACTGCCGTCTCTTAGATGATAGAGATAGTATGTGACAGAATCAGTTTTAGTAAATATATGAATAGAGGCCAGTCGTGGTGAATGCGTGGGAAATGAAATATTCATTTAAATTTATATTTTCATTTTTTTCGCTCTGGTGTCGAGGCAAAGCGCGGTGTTGAGTTCCGCCACTCAAGATGCGTCCAGAATTCGGCGGATAGTGGGGAACGGAGTGTCTTAATACCAGGTTCCCTCTGCTTACCCTGCTGTGCGCTGGATACAGTTTCTCGCTGCATTTCGCTCAAAGCATTAATCTGGGAATATAGATCTGTAAACACACAACAGTCAGGTGTTTACAGTCGCACGCTTGTGCGACTGTAGACACCCCCCGAATAAAAACTATATATAAAAACCCCCCGAATTTAAATTTGAACCTACTACAGTCGCAATAACCGCGTCATATATACTCAATTTTTTTTAATATTTCACCATAGATTTTATGAATAATATTAACATTTATATCAGCTTCACGCTGTATCCCGCACACAGCAGTGTAGGCAGAGGGAACTTAGTGTTAAGATACTCCGTTCCCCACTTTCTGCCGAACTCTGGAGGCATTGCGTGTTGAGTGGCAGAACTCAACGCCGCGCTTTGCCTCTAAACCAGAGCGAAGAAATGGAGCTATAAATTTAAGTAAATATTTCATCAACTCGAGTGGGGATCGAACCCACAACCAGTCGATTTACAGTCACACTTTGTGCCGCTGCGCCACGACTGGACATTTATATAAATGTCTTTAAAAAAGCGAAAAACATACTCTAAGTACTCGCTCGAACGCCTGTGTCGATTGTTATCGCACTAGGACCTGTACCTACTAAACTAATCTAAATGCTTAAAATTATAATTCTGTTAAAGGTTAATATTGTTTATTCTATGATTTTATCGGCAAAGTATAAAACTTGTTCAAGGGACAGGGTCTGACACAAAGTAATGTATTTGTTATAACATTATTTGATTTCAAATTTATGGTAAATGTATGGTATGGTTGCGAAAATAAAATTATTATCAACGTGCTCGTATGTTTTTATTTAAATATATTATTGTTAATAGGCTTACGTGTGCTTTTATCATTTATTATAAGAAGCAGGTGTTGGGGCAACTTCTTACCTCATTGAGACAATGAGGTTGTTTAAGAAAATGATGTATTCAATAATGATAAAATCCAAAATAAAGATGTGAAGTAGAAAATGATGAAGGACATACGAGTGTAGATAGTACGAATGAAATATGTCATTTTTGTCAACTTTTTCTGCTAGTGACAACAAAATCTATTTTGAGTTAATTACTGATAGGTGACTAATTGAAGCTAGTCGTAGCGTAAGGCCACAAGAGTGGATGAGAAGGGGACTGTAAACGCGACAGGTAGTGGGTTTGATTTCGAGTTTCGAGTTCCTCTCGAAGAATAAAATATTTATATAAAGCACGGCGTTCAATTCCGCCACTCAACACGCAATACCTCGCGGACAGGATTCGCGGAGAGTGGCAAGCGGATTGTACTGACACTAGGCTCCCTTTGCCTTTTTTTTGTATGGAAAGGAAAAGACAAATGAGGGTACGGATCACCTGATTATAAGCGATCACAGCCGCCCACGATCCCGTGTAAAACTAGAGTAGCTATAGGTGCTTTGCCAGACTTTAGGGTGGAGATAGAAGCGCTTATTGAAGGAACCCTTGTCGTATCGTCCTGGGTGAACAGTTGCGGGGCGCGTTCGCGAAGGAAGTTCCTACGAATCCGCACAGTAGTGAAGTGTAACGTATCCAGTTGGTGTGGATATAATTTGAGTTTGTGACGTACTGTGCGTTTAGAAAATTCAGCAACCAGATAGCAGATAATTGCTATAAATAACAAAAACACTTTTAAAAAAGAATAGAAAAGAAAAAAAGAAGAAAAAAATAGAAAAAAAGCTGGTGAATAAAACTTGTGGCGTGCTTAATTATTAGAAAAAAAAGCTATTCTAGCTGCCCTGCTTATTAATATTGCCACTGTACCAACAAGCCAGACGGTTGAAATAGCTATCGCTCCGTTGATAAATCACCCGATTGAAGGGGCAAGGCTTCCTTTGCAAAACTTACCAACACATACATACATTCATACATACATACATATATACACACACCATACATTCTTACATACATACACACACACATGCATACATACATATATACACACACCATACATACTTTCGAATAACGAGGCAAGTATAGAATGTTAGACTAACGAAGTGCGATAGTTCGTAATAGACGGACTTCACGCCGTAGATGACATCGCTGGTGAAAATGCTGTAGAAACGAAAAAGTTCAAAATTTTATTTATGTTAAAATACATTGATCGTAGGACGTCATGACGCAAAGGCACAAGGGTGTGGCTGTAACGCGAAAGCTGTGTGTTCGGTTAAAAAAAAAAAATTAGCTTCACGCTGTATCCCGCACACGGCAGGGTAGGCAGAGGGAACCTAGTGTTAAGACACTCCGTTCCCCACTTTCTGCCGAATTCTGGAGGCATTGCATGTTGACTGGCAGAACTCAACGCCGCGCTTAACCTCGACACCAGAGCGAAGAAATGGAAATATAAATTTAAATGAATATTTCATCTCCTCGAGTGGGGATCGAACCCACAACCAGTCGGTTTTGCAGTCACATCTCGTGCCGCTGCGCCACGACCGGCCTCAAAGTGTGTTCGATACTAGTATGAAATCGATTTTTTCTATAGTTGTCCATCCATTAGGCGTTACGGTAATAGGTAGAGGCTATTTTAACTTTTTTTCTTCATGGCACTTTGAGAGCCTGTATGGTCAAGTGTAACAAATACATTTTATTATTTGTTAGAGCCCACCTTGGCGCCTGGGCACAATGTCTGAATGTAAACGCATCAGCTATGAGTTCGAGTCCCATTCGCGAGAAAGAATTATTTTCATTTACGGCTTTGGTAAGATGAAGCGCAAGTACGTACTCAAATTCCTGCAAAAAAGTGAAAACATCGTGGCCTGAGTCTCTTTCTCTCTCTCATGCGGGATACAGCGTGAAGCTAAAAAAAAAAGCACATACGACAGCTCCATACATTCTGTGTATTTAAAACTCGGTAACGATGCCCAAGAGTTTGTTCACGCGTCCATTATTCTGCATACAAATTGCAACTTAGCGGCTCCTCGTCAGATCGCGTCCAGTGACTACTGTTTCACATTAGTCGGCCACTGGGTGAACCAAATACATTTTAAATATTAAAAAACTATTTTAGTGGTAGCTTTTTATTGGTGTGACAGTAAAACCGACTGGTTGTGGGTTCGATCCCCACTCGAGGAGATGAAATATTTACTTAAATTTATATTTCCATTTCTTCGCTCTGGTGTCGAGGCAAAGCGCGGCGTTGAGTTCTCCCACTCAATACACAATGCCTCCAGAATTCGGCAGAAAGCGGGGAACGGAGTGTCTTAACACTAGGTTCCACCTGCCTACTCTGCAGTGTGCGGGATACAACGTAAAGCTGATTTATTTTTGATTTATATTTTTATTTATTTTTTACGTAGATACACACATACAAATATATACATAATTTTGATAAAAAAAATTGTGATAGCAATATTTAGTAGAATAGAAAAATACAGTATAATTTAATTGTGAGTACTCATTTAATAAAATAATGTCAATAAATTATAATAAATAGAACTATTACAGAGAAATTAAAGTTCGTACCAGTTTTAGTTTCATCTCGTTTAAATAATCAAACCTGCGACCTCATGCAGGCATGTAACATAAATAACAAAAGTTATTACCACACCTATAGGCATTAGGCACAACCATTATATAAATCGTAGAAAGAGAAGACCGAGCTATTATAATCAGATAGGTCCTTAAAGATTGCTATAAAACAAGAGATATACGCGCGCAGTAGCGTTTAAAATTATTTTATCCATTTCTAAGTGGTTTTTGAAGAAATTTCAAATATTCCCTTTGGAATTTCCTGCCAAAGCTCAATTCCTAATGAAAGTTACTTGTAACGTGAAAGCTCTCAATGTGAGTATATTGGTGTAATTATAATAAGATTTAATCGCTTCGCTTCGAATTACAGAGGTTTTGTATGGCCTAAGTAGTACTTAGTTAGTAGCAGTTCTATAAGACACATTTTTCCGTGTTTTTTATCAGCTTCAGACTTCTCGCGGTAGGCAGAGGGAGCCTAGTGTTAAGACACTCCGCTCTTTATTTTCCGCAGAATTCTGGAGCCGCTAGTGCCGCGCTTTGCTTTGTTTAATTTAGACAATAAAAGTACTGCTTAGTTTCTTGCCGTTGTCTTCTTCTGCCAGTTCTTCTCAGGTTTGAGAAGGGTTAGTCATCAGGATTAGTCTTATATAGTAAACAAGTGGTAAATTATTAAACATCCAAGAAATAAGTATATAGCTTCTTATTTTAAATAAAATTATGTTACTCTGAAAGTTTCCATTAAGACTTCTATTCACTATTTATAGTTCACTATAAATAGTGAATGGAAGTCTCTTAATGGAAACGGAGTGTTTTAACACTACGTTCCTCGGTCCCCTTTGACTACAGCGATGTGTATATATATATATGTTTGATTGTTTGTGAATTTTCAATGAATTTAAATGTGTTGGAACATTAATGGTATATTATTACAACGAAGATTTATTTACACATTTAAAAAAATTGAAATATATCTAGAATTAGGACGAAAAATGGCCAAAAGAGTATCAAAATCTGATTTACAGCTATAGAGAGAAGCATATATTTCTGATTTACAATTATAAGAGGTTGTCTAGGGCCTTGGCAGTGGTCGTCGAGGTGCAGTGGCGCATCGTGTGATGGTAAAAACACCCTCACACACACAAACGGCTATGGGCACAATTCCTACTACAAGGAATAAATTATTTTCACTTCCTTGTTCAGGTAACAAGACAAGCCGCGGCGTTGAGTTTCACCACTCACCACGCGATGTCCCGAAAATATTTTCAGATTTAGGCACCAAATAACCACCAAATAATAACCAGCAAAGCTGATTTAACCAACAAAACTAAAAATATAAGAACAAAATAGTCAGTAATGATTTGAAGATGTTATCTAGATAAGTTTTGTTTACAGCCAATGCAATACAATTAGACAATGCTCCAAAGCTCGCCGCCCATAACCGCCTAATACGGCAACCCTAACAGTCTGAGAAACGTCTATCGTTTAGATTTCAATAAACGTGGAAACTCGATATTAATATTATTATCTTAGCTCACGAGTGCTGAACGACTCCGAGGCAGATCGCTGATATGCTTGTTTTCAACTTTACTATTAGTAATGCTTACTTTCTTATAGATTAGATGAAACGCTTGGCAAGAGAGTTACTTAAGGGATTTTGCTAAAAGGTACTTTTTCAGATAAATATAAAGGACGTCGTGTGGTTGTCATCAACTGCAACGGTAATGGGATCGATTCCCATTCGGAGAGATGAATTATTTTTATTTTCTCACTCTGGTAAAAAGACAAAACTTGGCATTGAGTTTCACCTTCAGCAGTATGTCTCGAAAATTGAGCTTAAATGGAAAATGGAATGTCTGTTTAGTTTAGTTCCTTCTGTCTATCCTGCTATATATTCATTAAGCAACATTTTTTAACATTATTTAAATATAAGAGAGAAATCGTTGTCCTGGTAATGGATACAGCGAGCGCTATTTTCTGAGTTGAATTTTTTAAAGGTTTTGTTGAATATTAAATTCATAGCCTTCTTATCAAAGTAAAATTCTTTAATATTTTATTATTTGTATTAGTCTATTACATTTTTTATTTTGGAACTTTGTATACAGAGCCCAAAGTGCTGGGGCGTCAACTGTGGTTGTAGCACAAAGGTACACAACACAAGTAAATAGCAGGGTAGGCAGAGACAGCCTAGTGTCAAGACTTTTTTAAAATTCAAAATATTATGGGTTGAGTGGTGGAACTTAACCGTTTTTTCTTTGCAGACAAAAGTAAATATGTTCGATTTTACTATTCAGTGTAATCTTTAAATATCTTTACATATATCTTTAATAAGTCTTTTATAAAATATTCCCTATATTGGCATTGCATGTTGAGTGGCGAACGCCGCGCTTTACCTGGTTACCAGAGCGAGGATTGAAAATATTAAATATTTAATTGCTTCGAGTGAAATTGAACCTACAACCTGTCACATTTACATGTGCACGCTTGTACCCTTTCGCCACGAATGGGCTCTATTTACGCACATAACATCATCTTCACGCTCTATCCCGCACAAAGCTGGGTAGGCAGAGGGAACCTAGTGTTAAGACACACCGTTCCCCACTTTGCATATAATACAAAAACAATAATAATAACAAAAATCAAAGAACATAAGGTTCATTCCTCAAAGCATTTTATAAGAAACATTTACTCATATATTGTTCATAGCATCGCCCAGAGCGTATCAAGAATTACTATGGACATGAGTTACACGGAGGCAGATCACAACGTCCCTTGATTCTAATTCATAGCCGGTTTGATTAACCGACAACGCATAAATAGTGATGTGGATTATAAATTCTGAGATAAAACGCTTTTAGCTATAAGTTGGGACGGTACTAATGTTTGTTTAGCTTAAGTATTTGAATTATTACTGGTTTATAAGAAGATATTGGTTATATGTACTGTAAATAATAAATAAATAAGTTTGTCCTGTTTTTTTTTAAATGCCAGTCGTGGCGCAGGAGCACGAATGTGTGAATGTAAATGTGATTGTGGGTTTGATGTTCATTCGAGGAAATTAAATATTTAATATTTTCATTTCTTCGCTCTGATATCGAGGCAAGGCGGCATTGAATTTCGCCATTCAATACGAATAGCTTCCAGCATAGTGGGGAACGGAGTGTCTTATCACTAGATTTTCTCTGCCTGCCATACAACGTGAAACTGTTTTGTCCCGCATTCAACAGGTTGGATAAACTGACACAGGCAAGGTAGTGAAAACTTATAAATTTTTATTTTAAGAATTTTTGATTTGTATTCTAACTTCTCGTATCAAATTTCATTATGGTAGATTTTCATTAGATGGTGAATTTTATAGAAAATGCAGCGACCGATGCGAAAATCGATGCATAAATACTCATATATTTTGATTGTGTTGACTTACGAGTAGATACTTGATTTTTTTTGTCCTTCAAGGGACCAGACCATAAACCTGAATATTTGATATTAATTTTATACCTCCATGAGATATCGATTGATAATTATAAATTATATAAATATATAATTATAAATTGCCTAGACAAACGGACAAGACAAACAAAGTGATCCTATAAGTTCAAATTCTTTCCTAAGTGTGGATTAACACTTTAAAAATGTTAAAAATGATCCTAAAAGGGTTTTGTTTTTCCTTTTGATATACGAAATCCTAAAAATATCGTTGGTTAAGTCATATTTAGAAAAGGTTTGAAAGGTTTCGGTTTTGGAGTTACCACATCGTGAAAATCTCTTTCATAAAGCCCTCTTCTCTTTTGGGCCAAATTCTCATATTGCGAGTTGAGCTGTGGAGCTCAACGCCGGACGTTGTATTACAAGAACGGCCAAATAAAATAATAATAATAATCCAAATGAGAATCTAACTCACAACTACCGCGTTATGTCACACACTTCCCAACTTGCCACGACGATTTTTTTTCTTTAAAAAAAATGTAAATTATTTTCAAGAACATTTCTGTATCTTATCTTTTAATCTTTATTAGTTCGATGAACTGGCTTTTCAATGAAGTAATTGTACTACAAATATTAACTTTAAACAAGGGCTTGCACACGACTTGACATATAAGCAGGTTGTTAAATACCACCTTAACTAGAAATGGCGCATGTTTTAATTAAAAAAAATACTAATTAAAATACGTATGTCTAAAATACCTATTGTGTATAGATAGGTATTGTTATTTATTCCCGTTTTTTGTTCGCTTCTCTGTTAGATCATTTCTCTTGACATAAATGAAGAAAGGGCAACTGAGACCGTTACTTATTTAATTTTAAGGGTATTTTTTTTTGTTTTATTATAGGAAGTTAAATTAAATGTTTAATGTTTTTTTTATATTAAAGTTTAACTATACAATAACCTGTCAACGGTAAGTACCTAAAGATATTCTTGTTTTAACTACACGTTGTATCCCGTACATAGCAAGGTAGATAGATGGAACCTGGGAACCTAGTGTTAAGAAGCTCCGTCTTCCATAATGGCATTTCTGATTACATTTTCCGGCGAATTCTTGAGGTATTTAGTGTATATTGAGTGGTGTTGAGTGGTGGCGCTCGCGCTGTTACCAGAGCGATAAAATGAAAATATTAAATATTTAATTCCTCCGAGTGAGAATCGAACTCAAAAACGTCTCGTTTGTGGGTTCACACGCTTATGCTCTTATACTATGAGAATACGAATGCTGTTATTAGCGTAAGTGATAGTAGATTCGATGCTCCGATATACTTATTTATACTTAAAATTAACAATTATGTTTCTTTGCATGTTTGACTGTGTATAAAGTATATTCAATTTTAATTTGATTTTATATTAAAAACATAAGCCATTCTTGTCCGTGTCTGTTAAACATAGTACGGTGTTAAGCTCCCGCAATCCAATAATATTGTCCATACTTGGGTGAATGTTTAGCATGAAGTGATTGTATCACGAAATTCTGTCTGCTCTGAAAATATAAATTTAATAAAGGAGAATGCCAATTCTTGGTATCACTTTTTCTTTTACATCAAAATAAAAATAATATTATAAGTATTTCCTTATTTTTTTCCTAATCCTTTTATTCAGAATGTGTGTTTTGCATTGGAGATTTCAATTAACACAAAAAAGAACATTTTTTTTCTAAAAAATAAAACAGCACTTATTCAGTAAGTAACTGTTGTAGCTTAAACAAATACTATCATTAAAATAGGTAATCGATTTATAAAGTCACAATTTATATTTATTTCAAAAATCTAATTAAATCAGCTTTACGTCGTAACCCGCACACAACAGGGTAGGCGCAAGGAACTTAGTGTTAAGACACTCCGTTCCCCACATTTACCAATATGCTTAGGTTATTTTGGATTTTAACCTAGATACTACATTAACAGTAAAGAGGCCAGTTATGGTGCAAAGGCACAAAAGTGTGACTGTAAACGTGACAAGTTGTGAGTTCGATTCGCACTCAAGAAAACGAAATATTAAATGTCTTCGTTTCTTCGCTCTGTTAGTGAGGCAGAGCTCGGAGTTGAGCTCCACCGCTCAGCTCACAAAGCCTCCAGAATTTGAAGAAATGTGGAATGGGAGCAGAGCAGAGTGACTTAACACTAAATTTCCAGGCTCTGTCTGGCTACTCTACTATGTGCGGGATAGCGTGAAGCTGAAAAGAACAGTAAATGAAATATGTTTTTTTTTTTTTTTTTTTATTTGTAAAGCTCTGTGCTTTACGTCTGCGTCCCTCTGACGTAATCAGAGACTTTTTGTACAGTTTATTTTAATTTTACAATTTTTGAGGAATTCTCCAAAGAGATAAATATATTTTTAAAACATTTATAATAAAAGACATTTTTGACAATACTCTATAAGAAAGACTTAAATTTTGACAAGTTTCGCAATAGCTACAATATTTGGACACTAATTTACAAGAACAGCCGAACAACCGAACAAACTTGGAGCAACTTGGAACAAATATAATGATTTTTACTAAGAGTGACAACTAAAAGGAGACTTCAATAATGATGCTAATAATTCAGACCAACTCGGCTCTAAGCCAAAATTAACAAAACTATAAGATAAAACAATACTTTTGCAAAGGAAGACACAACAATTTGGAAGTATTTTTCTAAAA